>CABHPH010148616.1:0-21377 GCA_902168325.1 Peromyscus nudipes | reverse complement strand
GGCAGATATTCAAAAATAATTTCACACGAGAGAGGACCTCTCCCTTCCTTCTTTCTCTCTCCCTTCCCCTCCCTTCTCCTTACTTTTTTTTTTCCCCATTCCTGACACTGACATTTTTTAAAAGTCTCAGGCCAGTGTTCTTAGAGTGCTTCTCAAATCGCTTATGCTTGATGCGTCCTCATGGTCAGAAGCAGCTTAGGAGAGACTTGGCTATCAGTATCACAGAGGTGACGTTGTTTCTGGCTCCAACATCTTAGCATGAGGGTTCTGGTTTGTTTTCTGTTGCTGTGATAAATACCCTGACCAAAAGCACCTTGGAGAAGAAAGAACTTATAGAAAGATCTTATTTCATCTTTTTGTTTGTTTATTTTTTGTTTTTTTGAGGCAGAGTTTCTCTTTGTAACAGTCCTGGCTGTCCTGGAACTGGCTTTATAGACCAGGCTGACCTCGAACTCACAGAGATCCTCCTGCCTCTCGAGTCCTGGGATCAAAAGCGTGTGCCACCACATCCTGCTCTCTAGCTTATTTCTGAGGCAGGGTCTCTTACTGGACCTGGAGCTCATGGACTTGTCAAGACTTGCTAGTCAGCCAGCTCCAAGGATCTTCCTGTCTCTGCCTCTGCAGCACTGGGATTCCAGTGTGTGTCGGCAAGCCCAGCTTTTGTACATGGGGACCCACACTAACGTACTTATGTTCGCATGGGACTTAACCTGCGCCCCAGCTCTTGTTAGTTGGTATTGTACAGCATAGAAGAGTTACTTCTGTCCATACTAGGTCGTTACCCAAATAGCAATCTATTTATTATGAGCATGGCATCAAAAACTACTACTTTATTTAATGAGTTACTATCATTACTATCACCTTTAGTTCCAACGTTCAGCTTGTCCCAGATGTGGCCTGTAGGAGCCACCCACACCGGCTTCCCTTGGTCCTGTGATGTATCTCCATTGTCCTTTGAGTACTTTCTTCTCTCAATGGGAGATGCTCCGGTTTCATCTTGCATGCCCTAGACCGTCCCTGCCATCAGCCACTTCTCCAAGGAGAAAAGGTGATGTTCAGTCCATCCTGGTGCTTGGCCCGTTGCTGCAGTAGAGGTGTGTGTCACAGCTTCTAGCTCCTGTGTCGTCCGTCTCCTGCGTTTTTAGATGTGAGACATGGGGCAGTGCAGAGTTTTCTGATGCCCTCTTGGTTTCTATTCACACGTACTGTTGAAGCAGCCCAACTTTGTGGATGTGGGGTGAGTTCAAAGTTCCACAGACTCTCTTCTCAGACTCTGCCTATCCAAGTGCAGCGGCTGCAAGAGGCTGGTGGCTGACACAGTTCTTGGAGGCAGGGTGGAAGCAGACGCTACAGTCTCTTGAGATGCCCAGCAGGCAGGCCATTTGGAAATAAAGCTGCTCTGGCTGCCAGCAGAGCTCCCGTCTCAGGGGGACCCCGGCAGATGGCGACGCGCCCGTTATCCCTGGCATTACCGCGGCAGTTGCTCTTCCTTCTTGGAAATAAAGGGTTTATTCAGCTTCAATTTGTCACCATGGGCTGTCGCAAAATGATGCAGGAAAACTCAAGAGACTGCCAGGGGACAGTTGGATTTGAAAACATTTGCATTCAGCACAGCAGACGCTCTTGGCTACAAGAACAGTTTTTAGATGTGATGGCGACAGGGGGAAAGAAATAAATAGTAGGGACAGAGGACTGCCCCCACGGGAGACAACAACCAGGCTCAAAAAAACCCTCCGCCAAACGGGCCAAGCAAAACAGCCAGTGAGACAGGCCTGCGCCCAGAATGCTAACCATCAAGAATGGATTCCATTCCAGGAAAGTGACAACCTGGCTCAGGCAGCGATTCACAGACAAGGCTGTGAGGTAGCCATTTGTAAGGAAGGGGGCTGCCTCACCAAGTCTGCGGACTGACTACAAGCTCAGGTCATGTGTCACTGGCCACAGAGGCCCAGCAAGAAACACAATTGCAACCCAGTCTGTAGATGCAGCAGCAGAGCCCAGGAAGGGCTATCTCTGGTCTTTGTGGTGGGGCTTGGAACAGCTCCTCACCTGAGGAAGATGTTTTCGCTCGCTGCTAACATGTAAGAACTGACTCTCGGCCATACTTAGATCTGCCATAGGAAAGTTGAAAATCCATGAGGCAGAAATCAGGCAGGGAGGGGCAGTACAGCTCTCCAGGGGCTCTGCTGGTTATTGATGTCACGGGTGTTGTTGTTGTTCTCTTGAGACAGGGTCTCTTGGAGCTCAGGCTGGTTTTGAACTTGGTACTGTAGCCAAGAATGCCCTTGGACTTCTGATACCCTTGTTTCTACCTCTTAAGTGTTGGGATTATAGGCGAGTGTCATTATGAACCCGAGGTTTTATGCATGCTAAGCAAGTATTCTACCAACTGAGCTACATCCCCAGTCCTGATAATGTTGGTTTTGTGACAACTGAACTATTTACATGGATCACATGGCATCCCCAGCCTTCACTTGGCTGCTTTTTGGGAGAGGCTGACCATAGCAGGATAGGCCTTCCCAGAGCTGGGAGCACAGGCCTTCCTATTGATTGACAACAGTCCTTCCTACTGTTCCGTGGGGTGAACTCCATTTCCTCCAGGACGTCACGATGTTTTACATAGGACTTATCAGCCCTTCATTTCCTCATAGTCAGAGAGGATGTGAAATACGTAGGATAGTATGTGTGAACTTTGTGAAAGGGTAGTAGAAAGATGGCGTGCTTCAGTGTAAACCTGGGGGGTAGGATGTTTTGAATCTGAAATCTCTCTCTCAGACTCATGTTCTGCACACTTGTTCTCCTGGCACTGCGAGATTTGGGGAGGCTGTGGCGCCTTCAGGAGGTGGGGTCCAGCTGGCAGAAATTAGTCACCTGGGGCCACTGGCACAAACTTTTTTATGCCTTCCCTGCCATGGTGGATAAAACCCTTCCACATCATGAGCAGGGCCAGTGAGACGACTCAGTGAGTAAAGGCCCTTATAGCCTAGCTTGATGGCCTAGTTCAGTCCCTGGGACACACATAGTGGAGGGAGAGGGCCAGCTTACAAGAGTAGTCCTCAGACCTGAGGCATGTATGCTTTTCATACCCTAAAATAAATGAATAATCGAATAAATAAATAAATGTCAAAAATTATAAGCCCAAATTAACCTTTCTTAGTCTGTGTCAGATAACTTGACTGTAGTACTATGGATGTAACTTACCTACTTCAGCTGTGAAGAGTGTGTTGAGAATGGAGGCCTGTGGAGGGGAACAGGCCCAAGGGAGCTGGGCCTCTGGGGTAGAGGCCAGACAGAGCTTGACAGAGAGCTGAGCAGGACTGACTTACATACTACACTTCCCCTACCTACGCAAGACCCCACAACACAGCTGTGGGGCCTGGAGATTCTGTAAGAAGGTGACTTGATGAAAGCCTTCCTCTGAGTATGTCAGTGTCTCTGAGTGGCCTGAGAAGATGAGAGCTGGGGCATGGTGTACGAATCTGTAGGGAATTGGAAGTCCAGGCTCCTGGTGGCTTGTCTTGAAAGACCCCGTTGAAAATTGGCAAAGGACAAGAGTTGTAATTGATGGGGTTGGATTTGTATGACTCTTGGCCTGACCTTTTCCAAGTCTTCTACAAATCTGATCCATATTTGATTACCTCTGGATAAGCAGCCCCTGCCTGGCTACTGAGGTAGCCACAGCTAGTAAGCTGCCTGGATTACACTAGCCTGTCTTCTGGAGTCTTCCAGGTCATTCCCTGAGGGAAAATGAGAGCAGGGAGATTCTTTGGCAGAACTTTTGGGAGGATTATTTTGGGCGAGCGACTTTTGAGGTCTTTCCAGACACTCCAAATGAATCCTCTGAAGCCACTCAGGTCAGCCCAAGCCTGTCAATGGGATCCAAGGGACACAGCTGCCCACATGGCAGCCCCTGGCCAGCCTGATGCTGGCTGTACAGAGAAGGGGGTGGAGCAGAGGGACCATGAGGTTGGAGTCTTTATCTACTGTCCCTGAGAGTGAGCGAGCAAAGCTTGTGAGGTCACAGCATGACTGACACACTCTGTATTTGTGTGTGACTGTATACTTGACCGCCCCTGATGCTGGACACGGGGGTGCCAGCAGCTGAATTTGAGGAACTTTCACTGTCCCCATCTCTCTAGGCCCCCTCTGGGGTCAGCCTTCTCCACACTGTGTAATCCCAGAGGCCCAACCCCCTCCTGGTCTGTGGTGTTGACTGATGAACAAGGCCCTCCCTCCCCCCCTCAGCGGGGCAGTGAGTCCAGAGGCTTGGCTAAGGCTGGGATCTGTTGGGGCGTGGCCTTGGAAACCCACTGGTGTGTGAAACAAGGTCACGTCCAGTTTCCACACTCTTCTTTCAGAGAGAGTTCTTCTCGAGGACCACGGGGGAGCATGAATAGATGCCACGTAATTTGCAGATCCTTCTGAGCACACACATGTCTTTGTTTATACAGCCATGTATGCTATACATGGCTGTACACACACAGCATTTCCTCAAGACAGAAGTCCATGGCTTCCTTAAACCCTCAAAAGGCTGAGTGAGCATCAACATGTATAAGCATGCATTCTAGATGAAGAACATTCTTGTGTGTGTGTGCAGTGCATGTGTGTACAGGTTGTACACATGTATACGTGGAGGCCAGAGGTCAGCCTTCTTTGTCGTTCCTCATGTGCTGGCCACACTGTTTTTGTTTTTGTTTTTTTTAAAACAAAACATGGTTTCTCACCTGCCTGGAGCTTGCCCATTAAGGTAGGCTGCCTGGCCACCAAGCTGCAGTGACCCGCCTGTCTCTGTCCCTAGCACTGGGATTTCAAACGTGTGTCACCACACCCAGCTATTTTACATGGGTTTGGGGCACAAGCCGAGGCCCCTCATGCTTGCATGGCGCCAAATTCCCGACTGAACCATCTCTCTAGCCCAAGGAAGAAGTCCCTGGATAAAAGTATCTGCATCCAAGCCTGACAGCCTGAGTTCAAGCCCTGGGACCCACATGGAGCTCCAGCTGGAAAAGGGAAAGGCTGAAGCCCTGGGAGCATCCAGAGAAAGTTCTTGTCTCCTGGAGAAAGAAAGACTTTTCTCATGAGATGACCTTGCAGGGCAGACTTAGAGTTGAGAGTAGACAATGGGGGGCAGGGGACCATACTTTGCACGAGCATGTGTGTGTGTGTGTATTTATGTGTGTGTGTGTGTGTGTGTGTCTGTCTGTCTGTCTGTATAAATGCTACCCTCATGTTAGGACCCCCAGAAGATGGACTTGGGGCAGTTCCTAGATCTCTTTCTCCTTCTTAATGTGGCCACATTAAACAAATCTCCCTTTTCTGTTTTTCCCTATTAATATGGCTCCTTTAATTAAATTACTGAGGACAGGTGACCAAGCCCAGCTTACTGAGGCATGAGCTGTGACTTCTAAGTCCAATAAGGTGTTGACGAGAAAGCTATAAAGAGAAGGGCAATGATAAGGGATAGGTCAAAAGGAGAGACCTTTTTGTGTAAGGAACAACAGTTTGGGGGTTGAGAAAGACCTGGAGAGAGCACTCATTTGGTTGTTGTAAGGACATGGCTGAGCTTCAAGAGAGTCAGGCAATGGCCATTGCTGTGGTCCAGGGAAGAAGGCCCCAGCTGATGGGTCGGAGCATCAGACAGTGAGGTCCTGATTGTCTTTATGGGAGATGGAGTTTGGGTCAGAGTCTTTACATACTACAGGAGTGAGGGGTCAGTCTCAGTTCAGATGGTGTCACTAAAAGACAGGGAACGTGAGAAGCGCCAACACCTCCTGAGGCTGTTTGAGCAGACCTGAGTCTCTGGAACACCAGATGACTCATAGTGGAGTCCCAGGTACTGAAGACCCTCTCATTTGGCGCCAAAGCGTTGCCTGCATCCCGCCCTCTATCTGCAGACACACGGCCTGAACATACTGCACCCCCTGTACACCCTCCATTCGGACTGATTGGACAGTGACTTGATATGGCCTTAGCTGATTGGATAATCTATGCATATAGGCCAGTGAACATACACGTTCAACCAGATCTGCACCTCGATGTTGGTCCCTGAGTCTCCTTTCCCCCTCCCCCACTGAGCTGCTAGTGAAAGGGAGCAAAAACCCCACACAGTCTGGAACTTTGACTGGGTGTGGCAAGGGCATGAAGAAATGACAGACGCCCAGACACACGTACAGAAAAGCTGGGTCAGGTGGGTGTGCAGGCTGTGGTGGAGCTGAACCTTCCACTGTGCAACCTGCAACCTCAGTGAGTTTAGTCTACACAGCATGGTGGAGGGGCTGGCTAGCCCGGGTAGGAGGGCTCTGTGGGTGACCTGTAAACATCCAGGAGGAAGCCGTGGTTGTTAGTCTTTGCACACATTACTCACTAGCTCACACTCAGACTCCTGAGGAAGGCTTTGCTGTCCCTCTGAGCTTCCTCTAGGGAAGGCTTTGCCACTCCCGTGGGGCTGAGACATGGCTGTGCTCAACTTGTGGGACGAAGATGCCCGGAATCTATAGAATTGCGAGAATCTTCGAGATTGCCCTGTATGACTTCCAGTTGGATTGTTGGGTTCTGGTCGGAGTCTTCAGGTGGCACCAGAGAGTGACCTTCGATTCCCCACTTTCACAGAAAGTAAAGGAAACTTTATCTGTAAAAGGAAACTGAATTAGTGCAGAATTGACATTCTCAGGGTCAGAGAAAGAGGGGAATTCGTCTGATCTTCCCAGTAATCCTGGTCTCTGTTTTGGGTCAACTTCCATCCTGAACTGATTGACAGTGATGTTATGATAGAATCATAGGCCTTAAAAAACTATGCGGGGCTTGTGATACCGAAGAAAAGTATTTTTTTTAAGATTTTCTCAATTTCATTTTATGTGTATTGGTATTTAGCTTGTGTGTATGTGTGTGAGCCAGTGGCCACAGAGGCCAGATATCATTTAGATCCCCTGGAACTGGAGTTACAGATGGTTTGTAAGTCATCGTGGGAGTGCTAGGTCCCACACAGGTCCTCAGGTAGAGCAGCACGTGCTCTTAACCACTGAGTCATCTCTCCAGTCCCAACGCAATCTTAAGAAGCACGTTCATTTGCCCTTCTTCAGGAGCTCCCCCTACAGGTCATCAAAGTGTTGCAGGGATCCCTGAGTGTGGCGGAATCCATTTCTTGGCTCAGATGGCTTGGGTCAGAGAATGGGGCCCTGGAACCTCCCTGGCCACTTAAGTCACTCCGTGCCTGTGGCTCCCAGGTGTGCTGTCTCATGATCTTGAAGAAGGACAAGAGGACAGCAGAAGGGCCGTCACAATTCTACTGCGGTGGAGGAACAGCTTCTAGAGCTTGGAAGGGGGAGACACAGACATGTGGTGCCAACCTGGCCTTGGCTGGGTCCTTTTTATACCTGCACTTAAGCCTGATACTTGAGCCTGCAAAGCTAAATTCATGGGGATGGACACTCTTAAACAGAAGCTGTGCCCTCAAAGCCCAGTCCAGTCCTCACAAGCGGGAAGGGTAGGGGCTCCCGAGCTCATGTAAATTCACAGCATTTGAGTTAAACTCCACTTTTGTTTTATTTTTTTATAGCTTTGGGGCCCAATCTCTGTGTTCACTGCCTGTGCAGGTTCCCTGGGCCCTCTGCTGGTCCGCAGATGTTTCCGTCTGAGATGGGCTTATGACTGTATTGAACACACTGAGAAATCGGCTCTGGCAGCAGCCTCATGTTCCCACCTGGCTACTTAAAAAGGCAGCTTGCCGGGCGGTGGTGGCGCATGCCTTTAATCCCAGCACTTGGGAGGCAGAGGCAGGTGGATCTCTGAGTTCGAGGCCAGCCTGGTCTACAGAGCAAGATCCAGGACAGGCACCAAAACTACACAGAAAAAAAAAAAAAAAAAAAAAAAAAAAAAAAAAAAAAAAAAAAAAAAAGGCAGGCTGCAGGCCCTGGAGAGACAGCTCAGATGTCAAGAGCTCTTCCTGCTCTTCCAGAGCACAGAGTGGTTCATAACTGCCTATGACTCCAGACCAGGGGCTCTGACGCCCTCTTCTGGACTCGGAGGGCCCCTGCACTCATATGGGCACCCCCCTCCCCACATACAAATGATTAAAAACAAAGTAAATCTTGAGGCCGGAGAGATGGTGCAGCGGTTAGGAGCAGTTGTTGCTTTTGCATAGGACACGGGTTCAGTTCCAGCACCCACTTGGCAGCTCACAACCACCTGTAACCATGTTGCACTCTTCTGGCCTCCTTGGGCGTTGCACACACACACATATAAAATAAAGATAAAGAAATCTTTAAGAAAAATAAATATATCTAAAAAAAACCAAACCAGCTGGGCAGTGGTGGTACATGCCTTTAATCCCAGTACTCAGGAGGCTGAGGCAGGTGAGTCTCCGAGTTCCAGGCCAGGCTAGTCTACAAGGTGAGTTCCAAGACAGCCAAGACAGCCAGGGCTACACAGAGAAACCCTGTCACGAGAAACCAAAACAATAAAAAGAGCAGGACACTACATTACTCCTATCCTGTCAGTCTTAGCCTTCTTTGTTCAGGGAGCCACTGCTTTTGTTTGGCTGGACGCCCCCTCTGACTGTGACCTCTTTACAATTTCTCCCAGGTCTCGCTCTCTTCTGGGTCACTTTGAATTCCAGGGAAGACAGGATTGACTTATGACAAGGGAGGACACTAACCCCACACCTCCACTCCACCCCCAGGATGAGATCACCCAACAGCACCTCCTTGATGGGAACTGATCCTGGAGCAGGAGTGAGCACCGTCATCTTACGGGAACTGGAGTGCTCCACCCAAGTGATGATGACTTCTCAGAGCTGAGGTGACAGATGGGATCCCAGGCCTGACTAGATCGCCTCCGTTGTCATCTATACAAACCCCATTCCTCTGTTTCCTTTTTCTATAAAAACCAGAAGTTCCTGCTAGCCCCTTGAAGACCAGCTTGGAGAGGGGGATGTCACCGAACCCCTTTATCTGTTTCTCCCAACGCGATCATGAGTAACAGTCAAAGGGACGTGAAGAAGGTCAGAAGCCCATCACTTCCCGCCTCTGGGTTAGGTCTCTCCCTGGCTAAGTCAAGCATTTCGACACAGCTCACCAAGCTGTTTGCAAAGGACTCTCACAAACAAGATTACGCATCAGGCTTACAGTGCTGGGATTAAAGCTGTGCGTCACCACAACCAGCACAAAGGTTTGTTTTCAATTCCTTTACAGTTATGTGTCTACTTTGTATGTGTGTGTAATTTCATGTGTGCACATGTGGATGCCAGAGGTCAATGTCAAGCGTCTCTCTCAATTGCTCTGTACCTTTTTAAAGTTATTTTGTTTGTATGTGTTTGTCTGTACGGCATGTGTGCATTGCACATGCTCCAACATGATCAGAACTTACTGACCCGCTAAATGAACTAAGCCAGACATGAAGAGACAAACACTGCTTGACTCCACTTCTTCATGGCATCTGGGATCAAATTCAGACAGTTAAGGTTATCAGAGGCTGAGGGAAACCAGGGTGAAGGGGAGCACAGTGTTTAATGGGAGCAGATTGCTTGGAATGATGATAAAATCCTAGCATGGTGGGTTGGGTAATGAGTATAAACCAATGTAAACGTACTTAATGATGTTGGGAATTGAGAAACTGAGGCAGGAGAATTCTATGTTGCAGATCAGCCTCTCCCTCACCCAAAACGAAAAAGTTGATATAATGGGAACAAAACAAATACAAATGACGCAGCAGAAGACAGGGTGAGGTACAGTGGCATCCTCACTACCATAGCCATGAAGCATTCCCACGCAAATGAGAGCTGAATAAAAACTACCTTTGTGCACACAAATACACTGTGTGCCTGGCACCTGTGGAGGGCAGAAGAGGGCACCAGAGCCCCTGGAATGGTAGTTTTGGAAGCCATGTAAGCTGTCATGGGTGCTGGAACCTGAAATCTAGGTCCTCTGCAAGAGCAGCAAGTACTGTTGGACCATCTCTCCAGCCCCGAGATTTATAATTTTATGTGTATATGTGCCTGGGTACATGAGACCAGAAGTCAGATGATTTTGAATCCCTTGGAACTGGAATTATAGGTGGCTGTGAGCTGCCATGTAGGTGTACTGGGAGCCAAATCAGAGGTCCACTGTAAACACAGTAAAGATTTAACCACTGAGGCATCTTTCTAGCCCCCATCCCCATCTTTTTTCCCCTTGTATCCTGAGCTGGCTCTTGTCTCAGCATCCTTAGTGCTGAGATGACAAATGTGTGCCACAATACCTGGCTTTTGATACTCGGAGATGGGGTGGAGGCAGCGCTCTGGGGATGCAGCTCAGCTGGCAGAATGCTTGGAGTACACACAGGAAGCCCTAGGTTTGATCTTCAGCACTGCATAAAACTGGGACTGAGGGAACATGCCTAAAATCCTCCATTCATGAATGAAGACCCGAAATTCAAGGTCATTCTTGGCTACTTGATGAGTTCAAGGCCAGCTTGGGCTACATACAAAGTGTGATCATGTTTCAAAAACTAAGCAAAAGCAAAAACAAAAACAACAACAAAAAAAACCAACAACAATCTGAGCATTCGCTAGACGCTTGGTGCTTATCTGGCCTGTGTGTTCCTTATGAAAACAAACGAAATATGTTCCCATTATGGAGAACTTGAAAAATTTTAAGTACAGAGAGGGGAAAAAAGTAACCCACCACCACAAAATATTGTTCATCTTACCACCTAGAAATAACCACTCCTCACATGTTGATCAACAGAGTTCCCATTTTTACTGTGCATACTCTTAAACAATATATTATAAAAACAGACCTTACAGTATGTCATTTTATAATTTGGCTTACTACTAATATTATAAACATTTTCTTTCCTCTACAACAGTTGATACAATTGCGTAGTTTGGAGAAACGATGTAGTAGTGACCTGGAACTCACTCCGTAGCCCAGGCTGGCCGTGGATTCTTGGGAGTCCTCCTCTTTGCCTCCTGAGCTGGACTTACTAATTAACATGTGCGACACCGTACTTGGATGAATGACTTTTTAACTCGCTTCTCTGTCCCCACCTAAGCATCAAACAATCCATTCTGTTTTCCCCAATCTATTAGCTTCATCTGCTTCCTTCTTATCTTGTTGGTCCCTCCGCACAGGCCTGAGTTACTTCTACAACTTCCCTGTAAGATAGTTTTTCTTCTTTCAGCACTTCTGAGTGCAAGGATTAAAGCCATGTGCCACAATGTCTGGCCTATTGTTTTTCTTTTCTGGTTTTTTAACACAGGGTTCCTCTGTGTAGCCCTGGCTATCCTGGAACTCGCTCTCTAGACCAGGCTGGACTTGAACCCACTTGAGATTGCCTGCCTCTGCCTCCTGAGTGCTGGATTTAAAGGCATGTACCACCACTGCCTGGCTTTTCTTTTTTTTTTTTTTTAAAGATTTATTTATTATATATACAGTACTCTGCCTGCATCTATTCCTGCAGGCCAGAAGAAGGCACCAGATCTCAATACAGATAGATGGCTGATAGCCACCATGTGGTTATTGGGAATTGAACTCAACACCTCTGGAAGAACAGCCAGTGCGTCTAACCTGTGTGCCATCTCTCCAGCCCCTACTTTTCTTTTCTTAAAAGACAATTTCTTAACTAATTTTCACCTACTCTGAATTTACTCTCAGTTGCATATCAGGATTTAATAATCTTAAGAACTGCTTAAAAGTATTAGCAAGAAATGTTAAGAATTACTTTTATCAAGAACTACAAGACGTGGGCTAGAGATGGCTCAGTGGTTAAGAACATTGAGTGCTTTTCTAGAGAACCCAGGTTCAATTCCCAGCACCAGTGACAGCTTACAACTGCCTGTAAGTCCAGTTCTAGGGCACAGACACCCTCATTCAGACATACATGCAGGCAAAACACCAATGCACATAAAATAAAAATAAAATAAATTTAAAAAAAAAAAACACAGGATGTGGCCATGTGGTATGGTTCCCCTCCCCCACCCCCGGAGCTGAGGACTGAACCCAGGGCCTTGCACTTGCTAGGCAAGTGCTCTACCACTGAGCTAAATCCCCAACCCGTGGTACAGTTTTTAAGTAGAATAGCTTTTAAGCTGGGGATGTAGCTCAGTGTTAGAGCGCTTGGCACACACAGGCTATGGCTTTGACTGCCAGCACAGCCAGAAAGGGGCAGAGCTGTGCAGAGGTGAGGCCTAATTAGTGTTGAGGGGGGTGCCAGGGATCACTATGAGCATTACTTCCAAATGATTGACAAATGATCATCTTTGTTAGAATGCTGGCATTGAGTTCATATGACAGACAGCTACACTTTCATTTCTAGAAAAAGGCAAATGCCAGCCAACATGAAAGTAGTCAGCACAGACGGTGCTTGTCCTGGAGTCCTGGATGCTGGGAGATCCTGGTCCATCACATGACCACCTGAAAGGCAGAGATGCTTGGTCATTAAGGGAAGTCCCTTCAGCTTCTCTGCTGCCTCCACTGCCTGAGCACACGTCTATCTAGATCCAGAGCTCTGCGGGGCCTGACTGGATGAGGACAGTGTGCCCACAAGATCAGCAGCACTAACTACATGACTCCCTTATTCCCCTGAAGAGCTTTCATCAAAAGTTGCCGCAGATCTATTGTTAATGGGCTCTTCCCTGGATACTTTCTATGCCAATGTTGGTGCGGAACCTGGTTAGGCTCTGGTAAGGGGACAACACATCTTGGATCGCAAATTCCAGGGAGAAAATATGGTCCCCATTCATCTTATCATTCTATCCTCATTTGCTAATAATGTCTATGCACAACACCCAAAATGCAATGGTAAAGACACAGACCCTGTACTGGGGGATACAGGGTCCCATCCTGTATCAGATGAAGGTATACTTTCATTTACTCTATGAACTTGCACACATTTGATTCTAAGAGTTCAAATGTGAGCTGCTCAGAAAAACCCAGCCGTGTGGGGTGGGGACGACACTGGCTCCTCTGCTCTCGTCTGTCCCTCTTGCCATTGTCTCCTTCAGATCTGTAAGATGAAGGGTGCTGTGACCACCACCACAGACCCTTAGGGTGCAGGAAGAACCAGTCTTGGTGGCTTGAGATTTTAAACCCCAGCACTGCAGGTGGGGGACAGAAGCAGGCAGATCTCTGTGAGTTCCAGGCCAGCCAGGGTTACATGGTGAGACCTTGTCTCAAAACAAAAAAAAAAATTCCAGAGGACACCAGGGGGTTCAAAGTGCTGGGACCCAGGGCTGGTGGTATATTCCTGTAATCTCAGACTATGGAGGCTGAGGCATGAGGACTGATGGGAGTTGGAGGTCAATTTAGGTATAGAGTGAGTTCCAGACCAGCCTGGGCTTCAGAATAAGACAAAATAACAACAAAACACCCAAAACAACCAACCCAAACCCACCAGCGTACAGGAAGGATTAGTTGTAGCAGTGGGTTCTGAGTGGCTGGCCTGGAGTCTGTTGGGATCTTCTGCCCAAGGGCAGAGGACACCAGAGGGCAGTTCTCGATGCTTAAGTGGCAAGTTCTCTTTTCTGTTCACTGTGTTCAGCAGAAGCCTGCTTATTACCAGTGTAGACTTGAGGGAACTCCAAAGGTAGTGTGACAGTATGAGTTGAGGAATATCCCTTACCAAGGCCCCCACACCTGAGAGATCTCAAGATCCATTGTATCAGGGACTGCACACCCACAGCTCTGTATCTGAGAAAGCATTCTCCATCAAAACCCATGCTTCAGGACCATCCATCAGGGGCCTTGCATCTGAGGGAGCACCCCAAAGGTCCCACATCTAAGAGGACACTACCTAAGGACCTCCCTATATGCCTATGACACCACATCTAAAGAAACATTTCCCAGGGACATCACATCTAAGGGAACACTCCCTAAGGACCTAGTGTTTGAGGGAACACCCACCAAGGATTCCTAGGCTCTAAGCCCTCTGGAGCCCTTACGCTATTTTATAAGCAGAGGCCTGACTGGCAGGTCCTGTTAGACCCGGAAGAAGGTTCTGGCAGAACAGGAGACAGAAAGGGAGTCCTTTGGGCGTCTAAGGGACCCGACAGGACTAAAGAGGGACAGTTGCTTACCACAGCCAGGTAAAAAGGTCTGAGGAAAACAGTGGAGCTGGCCTTGCCAACACCTGCACAAGGAACACTTCTTGGGCAGCCAGGTGCCATGGAGGACAGACCCACAGTGCCTGAGAAAGAAGAGAGAACCCTGGCAGTGAATTCCTCACTCTCCCTTCCCTCCCCACCTCCCAGTCCTGTCCCTCCCAAGAGCTTACTCTTTTCGTACGTCACGTTCACAGTTGCGTCCATAGAAGGAAGGTGGACAGGCACAGAAGGACCCCAGGATACAGGTCCCTCCATTCAGGCAGCAAGTTTTATTAAGCAACTTACCTGAAATGTAAAAGAAGTCATGGGGCGGGTAGAGGACTGATAAGCCATAAACAAAGGTCCATCTAGCTCTCTGAAGAGCCCATAGCATGAGACTCGACCTCTTAGGGAAATCATTTTCATGTTCAGACCAGTGATGGTTACCAGTCCCCAGCACGAGGTAGCATCAGGGAATAACCTGAATTTCAGGGATGTGACACAGCACGCACATCTCACTCACCTCTACACCCCAGCTAATACAAGGCAACCCAGCCGCTAACTCACACGTCCACTCTCTTGGGTTAAGTGCTAAAAAGTTACATTTGAGATGTATCAGGGCAGAACAGAGATGAATTAAGGCAAGCAAGTCTTACTGTTTTCTATCCCCATGGGAGGCACAAACTGGAAAGAGCGAGATCGTAATGCAGGTTCTTCCTGGTTCCGAAGGCTGTTATCTCTGATGGCCAGGTCTCTCGGAGATGGAATAGCCGGCTCACGGTGGCCCAACCCTGTATTTCAGGCCACATAAATTTCTTTTCTTTTCTTCTTTTTTTTCCCCGAGACAGGGTTTCTTTGTGTAGCCTTGGCTGTCCTTGAACTAGCTCTGTAGACCAGGCTGGCCTCCAACTCACAGAGATCCACCTGCCTCTGTCTCCCAAGTGCTGGGATTAAAGATGTGCCCCACATAAAATATTGTTGGTGCTCCTAAGAAGCACCCCCCACCAACCACCACCAAGTATGGTGGCACATGCCTGTGACCTTAGCACTCAGGAGGTGGAGGAAGGCTCTTGAGTTAGAGGCCAGCCCAAGAGGCCCTGTCCCTAACACCAAAGGCTGAGGGTGCAGCTCAACAGCAGTGTACTTAGGATGCATCCGGTTTACTCTCAGCACAGAGGAGGTGGGGATGGAGTGGAGGGTAATCGGAAGTATGTCCAGTAGGTGCAAAGCCCAGGGCTAAATGCCCAGCACCATGTGAACAACAACAAAGTTGGTGCTCAAAAGGAAAAAATAATTTGGCCAGATTCAGTAATGAACTTGGGAGGCAGAGGCAGGAGAATCAGGCGTTCACGGTTAGCCTTGGCTGTATTGTGAATTCCTAGGCTACAAGGCCTTTTACCCCACAACAAAAGTGTGCATGTGTGTACAAACTCACTGGGTGTGGCAGAGGCACTGGGGTGGGTGGAGGAGGCAGGGGGTGCAGGAATCCCAGGACAACCTGGGCTCCATGACTCCCAGTCTCAAAAACCTGAATCCTAGCTGTGCAGTGGTGATGCATGCCTTTAGTCCCAGCTCTCAGGAGGCAGAGGCAGGCAGATCTCTGTGAGTTCAAGGCCAGCCTGGTCTCCATGGAGAGTTCCAGGGCATCCAGGGCTACACAGAAAAACCCTGTCTTGAAGCTCCCCGCAAAAAAAAAAAAAAAAAAACCTGAGCCCCAAACAAAAGAAAACTCTCACCAGCAATGAGTCCAAATTGAAACGCACTGGAAACGGCCACAAGTAAAACCAGACTAGAGAAAGGAAATTGGACATCAGTCAGGGAGACAAAGCACATGAAACCGGGGCCTTTTCATCACAAGACCACAGGCCACTGAGAAGCTGAAGAGCACCGCCTTCCTTCTTTAGTGCTACCTCCAGTAACAAAACTGGAGCAGAAATTCCCTTTTTCAAAAAAATTCTATTTTGCCTAAACTGCACATTTTTCCATGGTACAGTTTACATGTATGAATTTTTAAATGGCTGTATGGGCCAGAGTGGAGAACTTGCCTAGCATGTGCAGATCGTGGTCTGTTCCCCAGCACCACTAGATAAAAACCTGTCCTGTCATTTAAAATGGTTCCAAGTTTAATTTGTTATTCTTAATGGTTTTTAAAATATTGGATGTCTCTACCAGTCACTTTTAGAGGCAATCGTAATTTAGCTGCAATACTAATATTATTTATGCAAGAGAAGGAAAGCGTTATTTCTCTAGCAGTCATTAACATGATTGACATGATGAGTGAGCTGGAAATGGTGGCGGCCACTAAGTTTTACAGTCTGAGTTGGATGCCCAGGACCCACACAGGGATCTCACTCCAGGAAGTCATATTCTGACCTCCACTCACACGTACCACTGCACCCTTACACACACACACACACACACACACACACACACACTGAACGTTAAAAAGATTGAATATTTTAAAAAGTCAATGGCAAAGTAGTACGTAAGTAAGTACAAAGCTCCAGGGTCTTCAGGAAAAGCAGCAACGTTACTGGCAGCTTTTTAAGGTTCAAGCAAGATAAAATCAGAGAAGCATCTATAGAACATGGTTTTCTGAAGTTGCAATCTCCCACAATCAAAAATTCAAGGTTAGCTCATACCTGGACCAGAAGTGCGCCATCTTCCACGGGTCGTAAAAATGTTGGAGAAAAATACAAGGAAAACAGTACTAGCAAATGGCTTTAATTCATAAAGTAATTCCCCAAACACCCAAAGATTAATTTCCCGAAGTGAAAAACAGTAAGTTAGAAAGAAAGATATCCCAGATGAGAAATGCGCCTGTCCCAGAGAATCTTAGGGCAGTCGACAGCCAAGGTCTCCAAGCAGACTGGTGGGGGATGGGGCCTCTCCCTTCTACAGAACGCTTTGACCTTGAGAAAGGACTTCCGAGAGATCTTCCTTCCTTCGTTAGAAACCCTTGAGGTGGCGGGAGGACCCTCAGGTGGGCGGGGAGACCGGAGCCCCACGCCCATGACCAGGCCTTCACACTGCAAGGCCGGGCGGTGGGCTTGGCTAACCAGCAGTGTCTGATTAGATACAGGTTTTCTCTTGAAAAAGGGGGGGTCGAAGAGAGAGTCAAGTTATACAACCGGGGCCGTTCAAACACGAAAGTCGTTATTTAGGAACCGCTAAGCATCATGTATAAATATGTAGGCATTTGATACTACATTATCGAATTTTATCTCTGAATTTGCTAAAAAGCCGCGTGGAGCTGGTTGCTGGGGAAGCTTGGGTGGCTAGGAAAGATGCGCTGGCGAGCCGCGAGGACTTGTTTGGATGAGGAGCAAGGTCAAGGTCAAGGTCCGGGAGGGATTCGAGTCGGGGAATGAGAGCGAATCTTTGCCAGCGGCGTCTGAATTGCAAACATGCGTCCCGGAGCCTGCGGGTGGGCGCGGGGACCTGCAGGGACCTGAAGCTTAAAGCCGTAGGTCGTCGGTTCTTCTGTGTTCAAACATGCCCAATATGCTAAGTGGATGAGTTGCTGGTTCTCTCTCTGTCTCCCCCCCCCCCCCCCCCCCCGCCTCCTCTGTGTCTGTATCTCTCTCTGTGGGGATGGGGAGGGCCTCGCCTTGTACATATCCCTCTATAGCTAGATGCTAGGCAGGCCTGTGGCACAACTCCCAGAGAAACATACAACCCCGCGTGATACCCCCTTCGCTGAAAGCGCTATAGCGGAGTTCTCATTTCGGAACTTAAGACGATGGCGGTCACCTCCCTGTTTCTGAAGGCACTGAAGCTGCTGTTCTGGTGAAAGGTTTCAGAGCCCAAGGAAGCCAGTCTTCCTGTCCCATCGGAAACTGCCTCCAGAGGAGGCACATGTGTGTGACCAGGGTGGAATGCCACGGGGCAAGGCTTCAAGAACCCAAAGTCAGATACTTATTATTAGCCGTGGGATACAAGGTCCATCTACTTTAATATTTTAGATTTATTCTCATACTCGACATGAGCAGTCAGGTATTAGAAACAAGCTGTCTGTCTGTCTGTCACAAAAGCAGGTCATGGTGGCACAGGCCTGTACGAGGTAGAGGCAGGAGGATTGGAGTAAGTTAGAAGCCAGCCTGGTCTTCAGAGTGAGTTTAAGGCTAGCCCGTGCTACAGGGCAAGACCCTACTTTATATTTGTTCTAACCCTTCTTTTGAGAAAGGATCTCACTCAAGCTCAGGCTGGCCTGGAACTCAGTAATCTTCTCTCCTCTGTTTCTCCAAATTCTGGAATCACAGGCAGGTATTAACAAGCACAGCTAAGACACCCTCTAAATACAAACCACCGGGCTGGAGAGATGGCTCGGCGCTTAAGAACACTGGCTGCTCCTCCAGAGGACCCGGGGTTCAATTCTCAGCTCCCACATGGCAGCTTACAACTGTCTGCAATGCCAGTTCCTGAAGATCTGACACCCTCACACAGACATACATGCAGGCAAACCATCAACGCACATAAAAACAAATCTTAAAAAAAAAAAAAAGAAAAAGAAAAATACAAAGCACAGAAGCAACAACCCTCCCCCACTCCCGACATTGGCTGCTATGGTGATTTACTTCGTTCATAGTTTCAGCACATTCATACAGGCCAGCAGACCGTGACCATGACCATGGGCGGGCCTGGGAATTCTGTCCACACCCACTCTCTCTACCCCAACCCCAGTCACACTTAGCCTCCACCCTCTTTGCCAGTTCCTGAAACTCTGTCGGGATGTTATTTCCCTGCAGGCCCCTGCTCCTTCATTAACAAGCTAATGGCTGTTTTCACTGGGAATTTGACAAACAGAACTTACTCTGCATACACCACTAGTTCCCTGTCGGGGTTTGAAAGGACAGATTCCTGCATACAGACAGGCAGACTGAAAGCGTGAGGAGGAATGGTCGAGGGATTAGGAGGAGACCCCATTTGTTTCTGTGTGGTTTATGGTACTTTACCTGTGTAGACATAGCAGGAATTATTTTATCACTGATCCCAGCAGGACACGTGTCTTTCCCTGCTAGTATAACTTGGGGACACTTGAGGGCATATCCTGGTAAAGACTGAGCACTGAAATTGTTTGCTTAATTCATGCATGCTTCCAAAATGTTTTCCCAGAATCCCACCCTGCCCCTTTTCTTTCTCCTTTTACTGCAAAACTATGCGAAGAACTCCTCTCCCTGGACTTGTCCATGCTGGCTGCAGCTAACATCTGAAGGTTTTTTTTTTTTATTCCTGAAAAATAGTATTTTGGGCTGGGCAGTGGTGGTGCAGGCCTTTACTCCCAGCATTTGGGAGGGAGATGCAGGCTGACCTCAGTGAGTTTGAGGCCAGCCTGATCTACTGAGCAAGTTCCAGGGCAGCCAGGAATGTTACACAGAGAAACCCTGTCTCAGAAAAAAAAAATAGTATTTTGTTGTTTGGATTTGCATATTTCACTGTGTTACTGGGTGTTTATATTTTGTTTCCTATGACCTGGCTGGTGGTTCTTACAGTGCCCTTGAACTGGCTTCTTTGGGCTTAGTCTGAATGTCATTTGCTCTGGGAGGTCCTTCCTGGCACTATTTGTCCCCATCCTGGCTTCCAGCTGGGGCCCTGAACTGAGGAACAGATCCTGATATCCACTGCCCCCGCCCCAGAGTGTATTTTGCTAACACTGGATTGTAAACTGCTTGTTTTCTTGTCTTTCACCCCATTACCCCTGGTTCCCACCTAGGAGGTCTAAAGCCTGGTCTTCCAGAACTCCCAGCTTCTACAACCCTGATAGCAGTGTCTCTCTGAGCCAATTAGGAAAACCCATCTGTGGGCCACCCAGTGGCCTACAGAAGCATTAAGTCTCAGCCCCATTTTCTAAAATAGGGGCCAGAGCAACACCCTTGAGAAGCCAGGAAGACAGTATTTCCCCCCAAACCTGAGCCTGGAAAAATAACAAGGAACATTGCTTTCCTCCAAAAATGAAGGAAAGAAACCCCAGTTTATAGTTATTACTGATATGCCCGGTGCCTTATTCTAAAAAGTTAGCCATACATGAGACAAGATGATTTGGTGCAGTTTCAGAAGCAGTGTCAGAGGAGGGGTAGTTTGATTTACACTTTAGGGGTGTGTGTGTGTGTGTGTGTGTGTGTGTACACGTACGCATGTGCTCTTATGTGCATGTGATTTTTTTACAATTTTTTTTATTTATATTTTTTAGTGTGCATCTATGTGTGTGTGCACATTCCCGGCATGTGTGTGGAAGTCAGAGGACACCTTGCAGGACTCGGTTCCCTCTGCCTTCCACAGTGTAGGTACCCCCGGGAGAACTCAGGTCCATAGGCTTGTTGTTATGCTGGCAAGCTCCTTTGCCCACTGAGTCGCCTCACTTGCTCCAACTTTCTCCAGCTCTTTTGCACAGATCTTTCTTCTGCCGGTCAAATCGATTAGCTGTTTACTAACCAGGCACCTGGGCTGTGCTTTGCCCAGTGGGGCAGGCCTTGGCTTCCTTTCCCCATTCTGGATAAGCCAAGCCAAACACCATTTTAGTTGCATTCCCAAACTCCTGGTGAGGGGAAGGGGCAGCTCTATCTTCACTGCTCACAGACATTGTCAAAGTTAATTGGTCTTAGCAGACAAATGGGGAGACAGGCCCCTAGGAGACAATCAGAAGGCAAACTGGGCTGCATTCACAGGATCTAGAGGACGTCGTTTAAGAGAGTCTTAAGTGGATTTGTATGTGACTGCTTCCAGTGTTCCTCACGGCTCTCAGGGATTTGAAATGGATGAAATGCAGATGAAAGGTGGGAAGCTGGGTGCAAGCCCAATCTGCCATCAGAAACAGATTTAAAAGTCTGTCCTGGGCGGTGAGCGGCTATCTTTCATGCAAATGCCCAGGCACACTGACATATGTCTTCTCCTGTAAAAAGTCAGTTGAGTCGGGCTTCCGACTTAGGGAAATGAAGTGGGAACTGTTTTAAGGCATTGAGTTTATAAGACTTTATAATTTAGCAATGTAGAACTAATGTAACATCATCACTTTTAAAAATGATGATTATCGCCGGGCTGGGAATTGTACCCAGGGCCTTTCACATGCTAGGCAAGTGCTCTGTCACCGAGGCATACCTCTAGTCTTTGCAAACGTTTTAGATTAAAATTTTTAAGGGGCTGGAGAGATGGTTTGGAGGTTAAGAGCACGGGTGCTCTTCCAGAGGTTGTGGGTTCAATTCCCAGCAACCACATGGTGGCTCACAGCCATCTGTAATGAGATCTGGTGCCTCAGGCAGGCAGAACACGGTATACATAATAAATAAATAAATAAATAAATAAATAAATAAATAAATAAATAAAT
>CABHPH010148615.1:8145-36279 GCA_902168325.1 Peromyscus nudipes | reverse complement strand
ATCAGCGGTTCAGAGCAAGGGAGAAGTAGTACAACGGTTCCTAAGAAATAGCAGGGAGGTCACTTGTCCAGAAAAAACAAGTAGATGGGTAGTAGAAGATAAGAACAAAACCATAATGAGGGTGAGCTGGGGAGATGGCTTAATGGGAAAAGCGTTTGCCTCACAAACATGAACTGAATTCAAATCCCCAGAACCCATGCAAAACTGAGAACAAGTGTGTTTCTGTGGTGAGATGGGAGGCAAGACAGGAGAATCCCTGAAAGTTCCTGGGTCAGTTAGCCTGGTTCATGCAGTGACAAATAGCAAAAAGAAAAGAAAGATTATTTCAAAGTGAATACTGACACCCGAGGTTGTCACCATGGTAGGTGTGAACCCTCACTCCTGCATACACACATGTATATACATCATTGTACACACACACAAACCATAGAGAGGATCAAATGATAGAGGACCCAGCCATAGGCAGCTAGCACAGTCTGGAAATCATAGACATTGTTAATCCTTAGTCTCCTTAGGGCAGAGGCAGGACTGCATGTTTGAGGCTAGCCTGATCTCCATAGTGAGTTCCAGAGCTCCATAATGAGACCTTATTCAAACATCAAAACAAAACAGTAAAGTAGAAGGAGAACCAGGAGAATGATGTTTCAGACTCAAGTCAAAGTTTTCTCTCAAAATATGTTGAGGACTGTGGAGAGAACACGTAACATGAGTATGGACGGTTAGGGAGATTTTTGTTAGTACCTTCTGCCTCAGTATTTGAGAGTGTCCATGCAGAGTATTAGGGACTCCGGTGGCTTCAAGAGAATAGAAGTGCAGGTCCTGAACATGTGCCAGTCTTACAAGGCAAGGCATTGTGCTGTACAGTCATGCAGAGAAGTAGATGGTGGCTAGAGGAGAATATGGGGAAGGGGAGGGTGTTTCTTTTTATGAAAATAAAATGATGTGCTGAGTTTTTCACAGTCAATTTTCGGGGTCTGAGGCCTTGATCATGCCAGGATTCCTCAAAGCTTTATTAAGAATGTTTGGGTTGGGCTGGAGAGATGACTCAGAGGTTAAGAGCACTGACTGCTCTCCCAGAAGTCGTGAGTTCAATTCCCAGCAACCACATGGTGGCTCACTGCTATCTATAATGAGATCTGGCATACAGGCAAACTTGAAGAAAGAACACTGTTTATATAATAAAATAAATCTTAAAAAAAAAAAAAAGAATGTTTGGGTTCCCTTGAAACCATACTATACCCAGTTACAAGGAAATTTGTGTAAGAATGGGGTTGATGATTTATAAAATCAGGAGTGATGCTAACAGAGGAAAAGTTTTGGACAGAGTTTGGTTCAGGGATTACAAGTCCTTGCAGAGGGACTGGGCTTGATTCCTAGCACCCACATGGTGGCTTATAACCATCTGTGACTCCAGTCCCAAGGGATATGATGCCCTCTTCTGACTTCCATGGGTAGCAGGCACACACGTGGTGCACAGACATACATGTGAGCAACCACTCATACACTTAAGACAAACCTTTGAAAATGAAAGTACAGCTTGGAGAGGCTCTAGTCTTGTACTGCTCATGGCCATCATTAACTGGCTTCCTAAGTCCAGTCAGAAGGAATTGTCTGCCAACCTATAAACTTCAGCAAGATAGGTAGAAATGTGGAGTCTTGCTATACACTTGTCTAAGTACTGTTTATAATGTGGTATCAGTAACTGTATTTATGACATGCACCACTACCTGTGGGTACTACTCTCTGTGTCCCCTGAAGAGGTCCTTTGTAATACACCAGGCTTCTTCAGAACCTCACTGAAGTGCCCTTCTTAGGAAGCCAGAAGAATGAGGAGCACAGTCTTCATTGCCTAAGGGTTGGTGGTCATGATTAGATTCAGACTTAGATTCCAGTAGTCAATAGATACTTATTAAATGTGTTTGCTACTTTAAAAAGAAAGAAGCCTGTGCTAATGAGAATGACCTAAAAGAGAAAATTTGACCAAGCCAGCTTCCCTGACTTAGGATAATTTCTGTCCCCCCCCCAAAAAACAGCAAGTAGATAGGCAAGGATGTAGGAGAGTCAGGACCTGTGTGCACTGTTGGTAGGACTATAAAATGATACGTGTTCTCTGGAAAATAATTCGGAGTTCCTCAGAAAGTTAACGTTACATTACTGGGATCTGACTCATGCTCGTGACCAGCACTGCAAAAAGTAAACCACAGCTATTGTGTGATGCAGCATCTGACCTCCGGATGTAGAGGATCTTAGAAAGATTCATGCTCACGGCAGCACTGTTGACCCAACCTAGGTGGCAAAGGTAACTCAGATATCTCAGACAGATGAATGGTAAGCAGAAAGTTGCATGTCCATACCGTGGGAAATTATTCAGCCTTCAAAAGGGTAGACATCCTGACATGTATACATTACCTCAAATGAACTGTGAAGACATTTCAGTGAAGCAGACTGGTGACAAAGTAATGTACAATTTTACTTCTGTGAAGTACCTGTAAACAGAACGAAGTGGCTACCACAGACTGATGGAGGTAGAAAAGGTTGTTCAGTGGCTGAAGTGGTTCAGGTTTGTAAACTGGAAAGGTTCTGGAGATGAAACATAGCAGTGTAAATGGACTTAACACTTCTGAGCTATTTGAAACTGGCTATGGTAAATTTTATGATATATGAAAGAGAGAAAGACCCAGTATAGGCATCGTACATTTAAATGGATAGGAGATGGGATCCAGCACAGACAGAGGGTCTTCATGTAAAGGATGGGACAAACAAAGGCAGTTCATCCCTTGGGACAGAATAGAAAGGAGAGGTGGGGTCAAGTATGGGTCAGATGAGAGTGGTAGTCTGTGTGGATGCTTGAGAAGTCCTCTTACATAATGACTTCAGGTGAATACAGATTATCGTAGAGCAAGGCTGTGGCGGCTGGCGATAGAGACTTGGGGAAAGAGGACAAACAGAAACCTAGGCAGTAGGTGAGTTCAGAGATCACAGAAGGGAGTTGATGCTGGTGAGTGAGTAAAACCATGATCCCCCCTCCCCTTTCCTGCACATTTTCCCCTTTCAGTGAGTAAAATCTAGGTTGAGTCACATGACTTTAAGGGATTTACATCAGCCACTCCTTCAGGGAATGAAAGGTTGTTTCTTTTTCTTTGAACTGACCCAATTTTGGACAGTGCCTAAGCATTGTTAGCTGGGCTCGAGTTTGGACGAATTAAAAGGTGATGATACTTGTCCGCCCATGGTAGATAGTTGCCAAGGCAAGTTGGCCTCTTACCTTCTTCTTGCCTGCTGGCTTCCCAAGTGACATAGACTTTATCATCTTCTTGCCATTCCCTCAGAGTTTGTGGTCCTTTTGTACCAGGTCACATCTAGGTGAAGTGTCATTTTTGGGGCAAGGTTATTATGATGTCTGTTAATCAAGTCTGCCTTCCAGAGCTTGTACTATAGGATTTGGAACAAAATTAGTTGTTAATCCATTGAGTATTGTAAGCAACCCCAGAGAGCTAGAACCCTGACCTTCCGGGGTTAGCTAGTGTTACAGCAGAGCCGACGCTGATTCAGGAAGTTCTAAAGGTTCTGACACTGACTTAGCATCTATTTATGATAAGCAGCAGTCTGAGTGCCTTACACATAGTCAGATAGTCCTGATGACTCAGTTAAACAACTTTTGTGAGTGGGTTAATGGTTAATGGGAAGGTGAAATTTGCACCACGCCATGGCTGGTTCCACACAAGCCAGCTTCCAAAGCTCTTTTGGCCAGAAAAATGTCTATCTTCAGTCTCCTGAGAAGTCCTCAGAGAGACTGACAAAAGGGACGTCTGTGTCCTTGAGAAGTTACAAAATTAAAGCAATTGTTCAGCTATTGCTGAAAATGGGATTATTTTGAACTCAGTATAAATCCTAGAGGAACAATGAAAGGACAGACAAGAAAAGTCTGAATTTAAAATCGGAAGACCTTGATGTGCAAGGACTGAGTCTGCATCATTCCCACCCTCTCCCCGGTTCTCCTGCCCCAGTTCCCTCTCAAACGATAACCTCTTCCTCTTTAGTGATTGTCACACACACACACACATACACATGCACACACACCCTGCTTGAGTCAAGTGTTGCTCTCATATCCATGTGTTTAGGACAGGTTGTTTGGGATTGGATAACCTATCGGGCTTGTCCCTGGAGAACACTGATTCCCCCTCTCTTCACTAGAGGTGGGGCCTTGTGAGGTTGTCCCGTCCTTATTGGCATGTCATCTTGTGGTGTTAGTGTGTAGGTCATACTTAGGTGACCATGTTGTTGAGATTTCGTTGGTGCAGCTTTCCTGTCGTTTATAGAAGACACTATCTCGAAGCAGAAATCCTGGTCCTCTGGCTGTTCCAGTCTTTCTGCTCCTTCTGTGGTGTTCCCTGAGCCTTTGTTGTAGGGGTTGTGTTCTATTAACTGAGACTGAGCATCCCAGTCTGTTCTCGGTATTTTGACCAATTGTGGCTTTCTGTGATGGTTTCCATCTGCTTCAAAAAGAAGCTTCTTTAATGAGGGCCAAGAGCTACCCAGATAAGTATTTAGAATGAAGTTAGAAATTATGCTGGTTTTGGAAAATGGTAGTCACAGGTTCTCCTTTAGGGTCCATGACTTCACTAGGTCTTTACTGTACCAAGCATGAATTCCCTCCTGTTGAGTGGGGCCTAAGTCCACCTAGACAGCTGTTGATTATACCCAAGATATAATTGCCACTAAAGAAATAATAAAGATGCTGGGCATGGTGGTGCACACTTCTTTTTTTCCTTTTTCTTTCTTTCTTTTCTTTTCTTTTTTTTTTAATTTTATTTTATTTATTTATTTTTTTTGAGACAAGGTTTCTCTGCAGTAGCCCTAGCTGGCTGTCCTGGAACTCACTTTGTAGACTAGGCTGACCTCCAACTCATAGAGATCTCTCTGCCTCTGCCTCCCAAGTTCTGGGTTGAAAGGCGTGTGCCACCATTTAAAGGCATGCACAACTTTAATCCCAGCACACAGGAGGCAGAGGCAGGCAGATCTCTGTGAGTTTGAGGCCAGCCTGCTCGGGCAGTCACACAGAGAAACCCTGTCTTGAAAAACCAACAACAAAAAGAACTAATAAAGGAATGACTTGTAGTGTATCTGTACGTACCTTTCCTTTAGTTAAGCTCCTGCCTCTTAACTCCTGATGTCTTCATTGTCCCACAGATACGAAATGTGGAAACAAATCAATGTCTAGATAACATGGCTAGAAAAGAGAATGAAAAGGTTGGAATTTTCAATTGTCATGGTATGGGAGGTAATCAGGTGAGTAACTTTACTAAACCTTTAAAACAGCTTTTAATTTGGTTACTTTGCTCTTTTAATCCTGTAACATTATTCAGAAAACATTTTTATATCTTTAAAGAAAAATAATAAAGAGTATTAGGTAAAGTGTGCTTTCAGTCTAATGATTGATATTTTATTTTTTTTAGATAGGTCTCACTGTGTAACCTTGGCTAGCTTAAAACATATAGACTAGAATGGCCTTGAGCTCAGAGATCTGCCTGCCTCTTCTAATGATTTTTTAATAAAAGATTTTTAAAAGGCCCCTGTCACAATTCAATTAACACTGCTGAGCACAAAATTTATTATGTCCTTTCTAGGAAAAAAAAAAAAAAAAGACTGCCCTTAGTAATACACTCAGCCTACAGAGAACTGTGGGGGTTTTCTACTTTCCTCAGTCTTCCAGCCTCCATTACTTTAACAATTTGCAAGAATCGTGTGTCTTGAAATAGTTGTAGGTAATTTCAGAGGAGCCTAGGGAAAACTTACTGAGTTTTGGTGTTTATATGCTCATTATTCTCTGTGTCTGTTGAAGCTGATCCTGGTGTCTTCATTGTCTCATGGTTACAAATGTAGAAATGTTGGCATCTGAAATGCTGACTGATTTCTTTTTGTGGTTAAAGCTTACATAGGTTCATGTTTGCTTTTCAGGTTTTCTCTTATACTGCCAACAAGGAAATTAGAACAGATGACCTTTGTTTGGACGTTTCTAAACTTAATGGACCAGTTACCATGCTCAAATGCCACCATCTAAAAGGCAACCAGCTCTGGGAGTACGACCCAGTGGTGAGTCACCTAGTTGCCTATAGATAGAGAAGCTACAGCCTGTCACTGGCACAGTGACATTTCTAGCTAGTGTGGTTAACAGTAACTGATAGACTTACTGCAGCCATTAGATGTGCTCCCAGCGTTCTCTTGGTTCCTGGATGTGTGCCACTGCCGTTGTGGGCGTGACTGTCCCTTGCCTCGGAGAGGGACTCTATTTCCTTACAGCAAATGCCAGGGGCATAGCCTTTGGGACAACCCACAGATTTGTCAATGAAAAGCTCCTTATTTTTAGTTTGTTGGAATACAACAGCATATTAATTGGGCAGTACTGAATGTACTGAAGTAGCTTCATTGAGTAGATGACAACTTTCTTACACAGGTCTCTAGGCATGTACTTTCTGGTATAGATTAGGAGTACTCTGATAGCTAAGACAACTGTAATCTCAGCTTTGAAAGAAAGGAACATGGGCTGCTTTACTGTTAGGTATGTTACTCTTGGTTCAGGAAATACATTTTTCCTAGAACACTGTTGTCAAGCTGTGCTTATTTCTTGGGAGTTATAGATGTGTCCCACAGTGAACCCACAGCTATACGAAAGGCAGGGAAAGCAAGGGCTTGGTTTTCTTGTCTTTACAGTGTGCGATGATCAAGACACTAAGATCGGGAATGGTGTTGGCTAGTCCATCTACAGCCTACCTCAGTGGGTATTTGAAAAATAAACATTCAATTAGAAATGTAGGAGAATAGAGATGGTTTCAAGTATTTCGATAGAACTGATTGTACATGTGAAGTTTTAAAACTTTAAATCACTTTGCAGTGTTGTTTCCCAGAGATTAAACTAATTATGTCCTGGGCTGGTTTCACACAGACTCCAGGATAAAGCTAACTGTTGAGGTATTTACTAGGGAGCATTTCTGAATTAATAACTGAAAAGGAAAGGGGAGGGCAAGCTACCTTGCTAGCCCAGTAGCCTGAGTGAACTCCAGAGGGAGCTCTGGACGGGCAGAGCAGCCTATCTATCAAAACATAACAACCAAGAAAGAGAACAGAACATTGGTGTCAGCAACCCACAGTAGAAGCCTCCAGTCAGATCCTTGATTGCAAAGGAACCCTCGAAATAAAATCCAGGACACTGCTTCATGGGTAGAAATTCATTGCTCCTGGTCACACAAGGGGTGGATACTATAAGTTAGATCTCAGACCCGAGATTCTTAATTCTTAATCCAAGATATTTTGTTTAGTAGCCTATTTTTTATTAAATGTGCATGTTCATGCATGTTTAAATCTTGTTTATATTATGTACTCTGTAAAGTTCATAGCACGACAGTAAGCTCCTTCCCCTTTACTGTGTGTGTTGTCTCTTCTGAAATCCAGTGGCGATTGAGAGCCGTTCCATTTAGAGATTGGAGGAAGCCCTTGCAGTGAGTAGTGAAAGCTGTCCCCCTCCCTTCACAGTTACAATGTGTCACTTGCCTGCCCAGTGCCTGAGCCATGTTCTCTCTGGAGACCTGTCAGTATTACCTAGGTCCTCTGCTGAGTCCTGTGATACAAAGTGCAGCTCTGCATCTTCTGTCAGCTGCCAGAGCCTGTGTAGAACAAGGTTTTTTACCAGTGTTTAGGTCTCCTGCAGGGCTTCCCTACTGGGGATAGCAGTTCAGTCTGGATGTTGAGCACGTGAGTACTCAGCATGGAGCGTTTGCAGACTAGAAAACTGAATATGGGGCACATGCCTACAATCACAGCACTCAGAGGTCATGGAGGTAGATTAGGAGTTAATTTGAGGCCAGCCTGGGCTACATAGCGAGGCCTTGTCTCAAAAAGAGAAAAAGAAATGTGTTTTTAGAAATTGGGATGGAGCCAGGTAGTAGTGGCTCACTCTAATCCCCAGCACTTGGAAGGCAGAGGCAGTCGGATCTCTGAGTTCAAGACCAGCCTGGTCTACAGAGGGAGTTCCAGAATAGCCAGGGCTACACAGAGAAACCCTGTCTTGGAAAAACCCAAAAAAGAACAAAGAAATTAGAGTGGAAAAACCAACTGCCCAGTCACAGTTTTTGTTGTGCTTGGTTTCTTCTGCTTTTAGTAGTATTGACCATGAGCCTGAGGCAGGGTGCCACCTTTGTAGGGGATGTGGAAGGTTGGATAAGTCCTTAATTCTGCACTGGATTTGCCTCAATGGAAACTGAAGGCTGAAGTGGCATGCATGTGGAGCCTGGGCTCTGGCTGCTGGACTGTGCCACACTGCAGAGCCTGTCCTCCACCCGCATGAGGAATGCCAGCGCCATCCCAGCCCACAGCTGCACTCACTTTCCATCTGTGAGAGTTCAGATCAGGGTGATGGAGCATCCACAATATACAGTTATTGCCAGGTCTCACTTTGACACAGCACAGAGTGAGTGCTCTAGAACTAGAAGTAAAAGTAGACGGGTGCAATCATTTGTTTCTGTTCGATTTCAAATTACAGACTGTTCAAAGAGGCATCGTGAAAATGAGGTGTTTCAGATGCTGGAGCATTGGCTGCTCTAACGGAAAACCCAACACCCACATGTGGTTCACAACCGTCTATAAGTCCAGTTCTAGAGGATCCAATTCCCTCTTCTGACCTCCAAAGGCGTGAGGCACACACATGATATACAGACATGCACACAGGCAAAACACCCATACACATAAAGTAAAATAAAAATTAGTTTTGTTTTTTGAGACAGGGTTTCTCTGTGTAGCCCAGGGTGTTGTGCTGGAACTTGTTCTGTAGACCAGGCTGGCCTCAAACTCACAGAGATCAGCCTGCCTCTGCCTCCCAAGTGCTGGGATTAAAGGTGTGCGCCACCACCACCTGGCAAAATACAAAATTTTTATGGGAGATCTTGCAGAGAAAAGAATCACATTAAAGTCAAGACATGAGTACAGAATCAGATAAATGTGTGTTCGTTAACATTGTAGCTACATGACCTGTTAGGATATCACTCAGCATGTACCCCACACCAGTAATTGGCAATTGTTGGTCTGGAACACATTCTCAGATTCATTGTGGACCATTATGACTATGAATTTACTCTTATTTGTCCTACCTTTTAGAAGTTACCCTAAAAATCAGCATGAAAGTATCAAATCTAAAATATAAGTGTCTAGATAGATAGCTGTATCCCTCCCTGATTATTTAGAGCCTCCTTTGCATGTGAGGAGCCACATAATTTAACTCTGCTGTTACTGCCTTACAGAACCTTCTCAAAATATGTATTGTGTTGTGATATTTATCTTCCAAGCTAAAAAAACCCAGCTGTCCAGGCTGTGAACCCAGTCCTCTCGAGGTTTCTGTGCTCTCATATACCACAACACCTCCTTCCACCACAAGGCTAACTTCTGGATTTGATATCTAGGCTTACGGTTGATTGTACTGTGTGTGGTGGCAGTGGCAGGCTGCACAACTTTAATTCCAGCACTGGGAGGCAGAGGCAGGGGGATCTCTGGGAGTTTAAAGCCAGCCTGGTTGACATAGTGCAATGCTGTCTTCAATGGGAGGTGGGGTGTTACATTCCCCTCCACTTTCTAGTTAAGGTGTGTGTTTCCCCTGCTACTTTCAGAAACTAACCCTGCAGCATGTGAACAGTAATCAGTGCCTGGATAAAGCCACGGAAGAGGACAGCCAGGTGCCCAGCATTAGAGACTGCACTGGAAGCCGGTCCCAGCAGTGGCTTCTTCGAAATGTCACCCTTCCAGAAATATTCTGAGACCAAATTAAAACAACAACAAAAAAAAGAAAAAAAGAAAAAAAAGAAAGAAAAAAATAAGGATTGACTGGGCTACCTCAGCATACATTTCTGCCACATTCTTAAGTAGCAAAAAAGGAAAAGTGTTTTCCTCTTCTGTGGGATATAAGGTTTATCAGCCATTAAAACTCAGACTCGTCTAGCTTTTCACTTGCTGTGAACCAGCCTTCCTGTCCCAGGACATGAGACTGCAAAGTAGTGGGACTGCGCACACTGATGTTTACAAGACTGGAAGGGTCTTCATCGAGAACAGTGGCCAGTAGCCTTCAGATCCCAGAACAGGCGCAGCACGTGCTCTCTGGATAGATGCACCTTCCACAGCTTTCCTGCACGTCAGCCTTTCTGCTGAATGTGCCTCGTGAAGAAGAGCTCTCCTAATTAGAACCAGTAGCTGGAATATTAAATATTGATAGAAAAGTAAGTGGAAAAGAACTGGAACCAGGTTCAGAATCATGAAAACATTTTTACAACAATAAAAATTATATCAAAACAGGGTTTAAAGGAAATTAAAACAGAATTATGAGAAGTACAATTTGTTATAGTATCAGATTTCTATATAGATTTTATACCTCAGTGGGGAAAAATTGATTCCAGTGACATTCATTTTATTTTCATCTATGATAATCATGGATGCTTTTATTTTCCTTGGGGTGCTGAAAATGAGATTGGGGGAGGGTGGAGCTCTGAACATACTTTTGATTTCTTTTTACAATATTTTTATTTGGTTTGTGGGCTGTTGGAATTGTAAGTTTTAATTGCCTTCTTTAAAAAAAAAAAAAAAAAGGAGATTTAACATGCCTGGTCCCAATTGAAAAGTTAGAGCTATCTCAGTTGCTCTTGGGTCAGCTGGCTCTCAGACTCCCCTTCTTACCCTGTCCCCACCTCCACACACAGTTTCTTACCACATTTTCCACTTTCTAACCTGATTCAACAGATCATCTTAGCACCTGAGACCCCGCTCCTGTCCTCCAGGTTGTTTCCACAGCAATAACTCCCAGTTAGTTCCCTGGGAGTCACTTGACACAGGCTACAAAGAGAGGCGGTTCGTCTGAGTGTTTGGAGATCATGTGTCTGACGGGGTTTTTTGAAAACCTTTTCACTTCACACATAGCTGTGCTTCACTGTCAGGTGCACATTTAGATTAGGCTTGAGTTGTGATGTTGATTTGCTGCTTTTTAAAAAAAAATAAAAATTGAGTGAAAATACTTAATTGGCATTTTTTAATGAGTTAGCCAAAGAAATGCAGCCATGAGTCCACATTACAGTCCTGCATTTCATCCCTATCTCCATTTTGTTGACTGATTTTCTTTACTCTGGTTTTTAGTGACAGAATCACGTATTAAAAGTTGATATTAATTAAAGTTTACTTTTTGATCTCACAGAAATCTCATTGTGACATTTTTCCATAGCAACCCACTGGCCAAAATGCATATAATCTGCTTCCTATTTGTCAGGTTATATTTAATGGTATTCTTTGCTTTGATTATCAAAGACTCGCTGCAGGAAGTGCTATTTCTTGTGCTTAAGAATGTTCCTGGAAGTCACATCACCAGTGACATTTGCCCGGTTTCTCATCATTCATCTAATCAGCATCAGACATGGATGCTTTGGGTAAAGCTGTTCTCCAGGATAAAGAGACCTCCCCTCCCCCAGGAAATCTGAAATGAAGCTGGTGTTGGCTGGAATAGTTTTTCTCTTCTGTGAGCTGTGTTAATTCTATCTCCAGTGGGCCCAATGTTTGAAAAGTCAGATGTCTAATAAATTATTTTCATGCTCAGAATTACAGATTTTTGTACCCTAGCATAGCATGGTCTTATTCTTTATTGTAAAAGTTTAACAGCATTGTGACTTAAAATTTTGTCTCACTTTCTAAGTGGGGTGTGAGTGACTTAACTCATGGGTACTTTTAGAACCTGATAGATAATCTCATTGCCTTTATTTTTCTAATTAAAAAATTCCTAAATACTTTGAAAATATAAAGCATTCCTGAGTAGTTGTGCCTTACATGGTGTTACTTGAAGGTAAAATGGACCCTTTCCTCACAGCTGTTTGTGGATTAGGCAGATGCTCATCTCTGCTGGAATCTGACTGAGAAGAAAAGGAATGAAGAGAAATTGAAGAACAAGAGTGGGCTTATTTGGGCCAGTGAAGTATTCAGAAGCATGACAAATAAGATCTATTTTGTTTTGTTTAAACAGGGCCTCACTCTATAGCCCAGACTAGCCTCCGACTCACAGCAATCCTCCTGCTTCAGCCTCCATCCAAGTATTGGGATTAAAGACATTAACCACCAAACCTGGCCAAGGTTATTTGAATCTCACATTAGTCACAGTCTGTTTCTTGGTCCTGATTGGTATCGCGACAAACACTGTTTTGTTCACTGTCCTGCCAATCCAGGATGTCGTGCAGGCCATGTCTTCTCTGTCCTTGTTCTCTGGAAGGACCTGGTGCTTCCCTCATCTTCCAAGAAGTACACCAAAGTGAGTTGAACTCCAGGGCCAACACATCCTTTAAACAAGAAAGACATTTAGAAGGCAGTGTTTCTAGGGTGCTGGCCAGAGCAGGTGTACAGAAGAAAAGTACTTTAATCCTTTTGGACATTAAATCCATTGGCAAGTCTTCTAGTCTCTTGTTTTTTTGAGAATTAAAGAGCATTTTGCTCAGTATATTTATAAGAATTGTTCATTCAGAGTATGGGGCTGATATGTAAAGCTTTAACAGTGTGTACATTAAGGTAGTTCTGAATTTCAGATATGCACTTACAATACCATTGAAGAGGTCAGATGTCGGGAGAGATGGCTTAGCAGTTAAGAGCACTGACTGCTCTCCCAGAGGACCCAGGTTCAATCCCCAGCACCCACATGGCAGCTCACAACTATATGTAACTCCAAGATCTGACATCCTCACACACATACATGCTGGAAAAACAGTGATACACATAAAATAAAAATAATATGTAATTATATATATGAGGTCAGGTGTCTAAGAAGAAAGTTATGTACCTCTGCCTTGAAAACTACAGAAACATGCTGAGAAAAACTAGAGAGCAGCACAGTGAATGGACCTTACTCATTTAGTTTCATAATGCTAAGATGCCAGTTTCCCACAAATTCATTTGTAGATTGATAGAGTAAAAGTTAAAAAGTCTTTTTTGTAGGATTCAGTGTATGCGTGCAAGTGTGTGTGTGTCTGTGTTTGTGGAAATGCAGTAAATACAGAATTGCAAAGTACTGTTAAGGGGAAAAATAAAATTGGAGGCCTTCTAGTTTCCATCAAGATTTGCTCAAAAATTTTTGTATGCAAGTGTGGTAGTGCAGTAGGATAAACAGACAGACGATAGAAACATCACGTGTAGGATAAGTTTTTAACAAAAACTACAAGCAGTTAATTCAGGAAGTAAGATTTTTCCTGTTTGAACTGAAGTGGTGTTTTGTTTGGTTCTCATTGGTTTCGTTTTGCTTTTTTGTTTGTTTTTTGTATTGTTTTTTGTTTGTTTGAGACAGAGTTTCTTTGTGTAGTCCTGGCTGTCCTGGAACTAGCTCTGTAGGCCAGGCCTGCCTCGGTTTCACAGAGATCCACTTGCTTCTGCCTCCCAGGTTCTGGGATTAAAGGTGTGTGCCCAGCTTATTTGTTTTGGGGCAGGATCTTACTGTGTATCTCTGGCTGGCCTGGAACTCACACAGGGGTTCTTAAGGGTTTCAGTAGAAGATGTACTACTGTTCCTGGAGTGAGGACTTGTGTTGTGTTGTTCTTAAGCTGCTAGCCCTGAGGGAATGCAGGATACTGCTCTTGTCCCTTAATGAAGGCAGACTCACACAGGCTCTGACCTCTTCCATCCCCAAACCCTTCTAGCTGACTTTCTTGTTGCCTCTAGACTCCCTGAGATCTGTAATTAGTTTCTTTGCCGTGATGAATCTTCATTTCTTCATTGTGTCTTGCTTGACACACACCTGAATCTAACTTTCCACCATTCAGGATTCTCAGCAAAGACTTGGCTTCTGGTCACTGTTAGCAGACTGTAAGACCAAATAAGAAACCTTAACCATAGAAATCCCAACTTGACCGACAGATTCAGTGCAGACCCTATTAACATATCTCAAGTGACTGTTAGGGAAAATCTTAGGATCCAGCGCACTAAAAGGATAAAGGTAACTGAGCAGAACAGACAGTCCAGAAAATCTCCTACAGTGTAATCAGTTGATTTTCAAAAGTACCAAGACAATTTAATGGAATCCTGTTTGTATGATTTCTAGTTTGTAGACAACTAAGCAAGAAGTAATTCTATATCGTATGATTTTTAAAAAAAAAAAAAAAAAAAAAAAAAAAACCAATGTAAGAGCTAAATCTATGGAAATCTTTTGAGACAGGACCCGAGGAAGCTAAGGCTGGCCACATTGCTCTGTGGTAGAGGATGGTGGCCTTAAACATTGATCCTCCTGCCTCCACTTCTGTGTGCTAGGATTGCAGATGTGCATCATCATGCCAGGCTCATGCAGTTCTGGGGGTTGAATTCGGAGCTTGATGCATAGAAGGCCAAAACTACCAACCGAGCCCTATAAAATTCCTAAAAGGAAACAATTAGGCATTTGTTCCTTTGATATAAAACTAAAGCACCAGCAAAAGTTGCAGGGGGTTTTTTGGTTTGGTTTTGGTGAAAAGATAAATCGAACTCTATAAAAACTTTAAAGTTGTGCTTCTAAGAACACTGTCAGGAATATATATAGCTTGGAAGTAGATCCTAGTGTATATGAGGCCCTGGAGTCAGTCAGTGCCCAGCATCACAGGGGAGGGGGCAAAGGACACACTTCCACAGAATGGGATGAAACATAAGTTAATATGCATCTCAAGTATAAGAAAATCTAGAATGCAAGGAGATTGACCATTGCTTTTGGATGGGTAAAAAATTTTAAATAGGCTTTTCCCAAAGACGGTATGACATGTCAAGTGATTGTGTGAGAAGGTACTCCAGGCTGGTGATACGGTGCAGGAGTGAAGAACACTAAATACTTTTCAGAGGACCCAGGTTTGATTCCCAGCACCCACACAGTGGCTTAAAACCACCATAACTCCAATTCCAGGGAATCCACAGGGATGTTGGCAAAACACCCTAACATATAAAATAAATTTTAAAAATATTTTTAAAGGTACTTTACATAATTAGTAGCCAGTGTTAAAAATATAGTGTCATAGGTTTAGAAAGTAGGAGCTGGAGAGATGGGTCAGTGGTTAAGAGTACTTGCTGCCCTTCAAGAAGACTGCAGGGCAGCACACAACTGTCAGTAACTCTGGTTCCAACGCCCTCTTCTGGCCTCTGTGAGTAGTGCATGCTCACCCAATTATAGACAAGACTTACTATATAATGGAAAAGATGTTAATAAATGCAGAAGTGTGCATAAACTGAAAATACAACAGTAAAGTCTAGTGTGATTTCTGTAGGCCTCAAAAAGTTCCTAGAGATACCGGGACTGGCTTAGCAGAGCACTTGCTATTCGTCCAGAGGACCCAACTTTAGCTGCCAGCACCCATGTAGGCAGCCCACAACTACAATAACTCCAGTTCCAAGGCTCCAGTGCTGCCTTCTGGCCTTTCTGGGCACCTACACATATGGGACATCTACACACCTATAAGTAAAAATCTTTTGAAATATTTCTTACACGATTGTTCTACAGTTTATGTGGAAAGGAAAGAGAATAGCTAAGCTTTTTAAATAAAATGGGGTGGAGCTAGAGAGTTGAGTCAACTGTTAAGAGCACTTGCTGCTCTTCAGGATGACCCAGGTTCAGTTCCCAACATGGTATCTTACAAATGTCTGTAAGTCCAGTTCCAAGGAATCTTGACACCCTTTGCTGGGTACTGTAGGCACCAGGCGTGCATATGCTGCACAGACATACATGCAAGGAAAACATTCATAAAGATAAAATGTGAGAATTCTACATCATTGTGAGATTTATCATAGACCTAGTGCGGGAAGGGATAGTGTCTTCAAGGACCTTTATCCTACATCATAAGCATACGTTAAAGTTCTAAAATGGTAAATGGCCTTCAGGAATGCATAGGGAACACACTGGGTGACTTTGGAATTAGTAACGATTGTTAAGATAAGACAGCAACAATGGGGACAGCAAGCTAGCTAGATCAAGAGATTTCTTCAGTTGTGGAATTGCATGGAGAGTGGTAGGCGACCTGTTGGCACAGAGACCAAGATCCCTGTGAGTTCCAAACCAGTTGGTCTGCACAGTGATTTCCAGGGCTACACAGTGAAACCCTGTCTTTAAAAAGTCCACATTTGCATTTTTAAGGTTTATTTTTAGTTATGTGGAGAGGGGTGTGTGTGTGTGTATGTGTGTGTGTGAGCATGTGGGTATGTGCACATGAATGCAGAAGACAAAGGCATCAGATCACATGGAGCAGGGGTACGGATGGCTGTGAGCTGCCTGGTGTGGGTGCTGGGGACCAAACTTGGGTCTCTGGAAGAAACAGCAAGTGTTCCTAACCACTGAACCATCTCTCCAACACACACACATTTTAACACTATGAATCGTGTTTATCAGCTAACTGCTTCCATTTATTTCCATCAGCAATCATACTAGTTTTATGCAAGTTTAAAGTGGTGAGTGAGTGTGTGTGGGGGGGACCTAAAACTAGCTTAACTAAAAAAAAAAAAGCCTTAAACCTGTATTAACAAGGATGTGAAAAGCCTTAAACCTGTATTAACAAGGATATGTTGGAACCTCAGTAAGCCCACAGCTAAGCTGAGCAATAGCCTTCCTCTCCAGCAGGTGAAAGTTCCACTATCCTTGATGTCAAGGGGGTAGAGAGGGAAAGGCTGGCTGCAGACGGTAGAACTCTTCCCCACCCCCACCCTGTTCTGATGCTGGGATCCACTCTCCTGCAGGCGACCTTCAGCCAGATCTCTTGCCTCACTGGCATCAATAACTTGCCAGTTTCGAGCTGAGAAAATAGCTTGATCGAGAAAGTGCTTCCCATGCAAGAACAAGGGCCTGAGTTTGATCCCCAGAAATCATGTTTTAAAAAATGGAAAATACCAGATGTGGTGACATGCATTTGTAACCCCAGCGCTGAGGAGCCAAAGACATATCCCTTGAACTCATGGCCAATAGCTAGTGAGCACCTGGCCAATGAGAGACTGTCTCAAAAATCAAGGCGATGGCACCTCAAGGATGAGAGCTCAGGTTGCCCTGTGGCCTCCACATGAAAGATGGGTGTGGGGCCAGGGAGAGAGAAGAGAGTGAACTTTCCCCTTCTGTCCTCAGCTTTGAGTCCCAGTGCTGTATTATGCTTCCTGGGGAAGGGGTTGCAGGGACGGAAAGGGACACAGTCTCTTCATAACTGATATTGTTCATGTGTGAGAGAAGTCAGTTTGGCTTGTGGAGACAGCACAGGTCTTGAAGTCAAGTAGCCATGGATGCAGTGAACATTTGATAAAACAGCCCCAACAAGTCATGGGGAAAGCATGTACTTAAGGTGCCTTTTCAGAACTATTCCATGTTGATTTTCCTTGAGATCACAGCCGGCATTATATTTAAGCACAGCCACTAGAGATCTCACTATTTGAATCAAGAACAAAGCAAGGATGCCTGTGATCTCCATTATGGCATGACTGTTCAGGAAGTGCAGCCTGCAGGACACGAAACAGAACGGAGAGGCAAAAATATCAAACCAACGGGTTGTTCCTGCTGTTTGCAGGTGGCTGTCATTTATTAGCTGAATGAATACTGTCTCCTTGAATGCTGAACTCCTTGTCCCCATAGAGCTGCTGGGGGTTGAGTGGGAAGAGACCAGGTAAGAAACAAAGGGCTCAATAGTTAAGAGCACTTGATGCTCTTCCAGAAGACGTGGGTTCAGTTCCCGGCACTCACATGAGGGCTCACAGCTGTCTATAACTCCAGTTCCAGGGATCCAGTGCCCTCTTCTGGCCTCTGTGGGCACAGCATGCATGTGGTATACAGACTTGCATCCAGGTATAACCCCTATACATATACATATACATATAAATAAAAGAAATTTTTTAAATAAGTCAGCAACAGACTGAGCCATGAAGACACTAAACAAGGGGAGGGGCTATTTTGGAGCGGGGGACAGCCAACCTGAAGAAGAAGATTTGGCCAAAGCCCAAAGGACAATCTATGGGTGAGCAGTGTTCGAAATGGGGAGCAGTTGGGGTAAAGGCCCTGGCTCCCAGATACCATGAGCATGCTAGGAACCTAGCAAGGTTGTTTGGGCAACCATGGTAAGGAGTCAGGGAGGATCTGAGGAATCTAAGAATCAGGCAGGAGCCAGACTGTGTAAAGTTAACAGCAGTGGTGAGAACTCTGACTTGAATCTGAGTGACCTAGGGAGGGGGTGCTTGTGGAGTAAGAAGCAGATGAACCGAGGCCTCACTGCTGTCTGCCACTCTGGCCATTGTGTGGAGGATCTCCTGTTAGGATGAGCAGTGACAGCATGAGCGTAGGAAGAGTGAATTTCCACTCCAGTGAGTGAGCGGGCTGGGGACGGGACGGGAACACGGAGTTGCAGAGTTTGAAGATAAACCAGCACTCGTGAGACGAAGAATGTCACTTAGTGGTAGAGCACACACATGTGCCTGTACCTGTGCTCAGTTACCACTGAACACAGATGTGAGAAAGCCAGATGAGCCCAGGACAGTGCTACAGCTCTTGACCTGGGGGATGGGTACCAATGACTTTAACTAGAGTCCTGTAGTGATGGGTGCGGGAGAGCTGCACTTAAAACATGAAATGGCTTCACCTGTTTCAGCCTCCAGCTCAAGGGAAACCCAAAATAGTCACCAGTACATAAGTGATTGCCCCAGAACATTTTAGACATGGAGCACCCACCCATATCTGATTTGAGCAATGACATTTGGGGATTTTGAGATGATAAGATGTAGATCAGATCTGGGACTTGGGGCTTTAATGGTCTGAGACTTGGGCGGGGGATCTTGGACTGGGAACCTTGCATGAGAAATGCCAGTGAATCTTAGGAGAGTCAAGAGTGTATACCATGGCAGGTGGAATAATGACATCCCCATGGCCATGCTCTGGTCCCTGGAACCAATGGATTGGAGTTGCAGGTTGAAGTAAGGATGATAGTAAACTGATTGAGAAGGGAGACGTTATCTCAGATCGGGCATTCCAGTGTAATCCTGTGTCCTGAACTGTGGAAGGAGGAGGCAATACCACGTGACTCAAGTGGCCATTGTGGCTTTGAAGATGAAAGGGGGAAACCAGCCAAAATGCACAAGCAGCCCTAAGAGCCAGGGGAAGGTGAGAGGACAAGTTATCCTCTGCAACCTCTCGGAAGGAACACAGTCCTGTGGATCCCTGGATAGAGCTCAGCGGAGCTGACTGTAGATTTATCTCTTCACAACTGGAAGATAATCAACCTGTCTTTTCTTTTTTAAAAAAAATATTTTCTTATTTACTTAGTGTGGTGTGTGTGTGTGTGTGTGTGTGTGTGTTCAGGTGCCCATGGGCAGGCAGAAGTTATTGGGCCCCTGGAACTAGAGTTACTGGAAGAGCAGGAAGGCTCTGAACTGCTGAGCTGTCTCTCTCCTCTTAATGCTGCTGTTCTGTGGTATTTGTTATAGCAGCAATATGAAGCTCATACAGTTAGAGACGGCACCGACTGGCTTTTAGATATTAATGAGCCTTGTCTCCCTGGAATAAACCCTGTCAAAACCAGGTATAGAATTTTTCTGTATTGTGGGCAGGGATTACTAGCATTTTGTTAAGAATCTCAGCGCTGCCTTGGTTTTCTCTCGTTTGCTCACGTTCTGTTTTTGTCATTCAGATTGATGTTTTTATTTTAGATTGCCCTTGATGTTTTTCTGGGCTCACACGGGATCTTGGTCTGTGGTTTATTGTTCTATGGTTTTGTGGTTAATGTTGACTTCATAAAGTAAGAACTGTTTCCTCCTTTTCTATTTTCAGATTGAACAGAAATAATTTAGAACTCTTCAGACATTTTATAGAATTCTGAACCAGGAACTCTCTACCTCTCTTCCTCTGCCCTCACAGGATCTCCCTCTGGAACCTGATTCCTTTTTTTTTTTTTTTGTTTTTTACAGTATTTTTAAACAACAGATTCAGTTTCCCTAAGAAATTACAGGGACATTAAAATGTTCTATTTCACGCTCAATGTGTTTGGTAGTTGTACTTTCTGAAGTCCACTTCACCTAAGTTGCTGAAGTTTTGTCTCTTGGGTTGTATCGTATTCCCTTGCAATCATTTTATTTCTACAGAGCATGTGATGTTCTCTGCTTCACTCCTGACATTGTGGGTTTTGTTAGCTTGCTAGAAGTGTGTCCGTATTATTGATCTCTTCATTGAATCTCTTTTGGTTTCAGCGACTTTCTTCTGTTTTGTTTGATTTTTGGTGGGCTCACTCTGCCCTGGTTCCCCGGGGTGGGAGCTGACACTGATGCTCCAAGGTGGCCCTTCATTCTCGCAATGCTCTTGCTGCTGCGGATCCCTTCGGGGCCTGCTTTTCTCTCCTATTTTGTTGTGTTGTTTTTGTTCCTGTTGGGTTCCCTGCCATGCTGATGCCTTTTCAGTTCCCCTGACATTTATTTCCTCTGGTCCATGCATTATTTAGAAAGGTGTCACCCGGTTTCAAGTAGTTGGGGATTTTCCCCCTTTTTTTCTGTATTGATTTCTATTTTGAACACATTGTGTTTACAGAGCAAATCTGTATGATTTTAATTCCTTTAAATTTGTTGAGGTTTGTTTGATCTGTATTGGCTAATGTTCCACGGGCTTTCAGAAAGAATAGGCATTGTGCTGTACTATAGAAATGTCAGCAGAGTGTGCTGGATGATGTTGAATTCTTCTGTCCTTGTCAGTTTTCAGTCTTGTTCTTTGACTCGTTATGGGAAGGATGTCAAGTTCCTGGGCGTATATGTGGATGTCTGTTTCTATGTGCAGGTCTGTCCATTTTGCTTCTTACACTCTGCAGTTCTGTGGTTTGGTGCATTAATATATAACACAGCTGTATATGAACATGGACTATGTACATCACATTAGCCCCAGTGACTTTTCTCTTTCATCATGGTCCCGCTCGTCTCCGGACATTTTCTTTGCTCTGAAGTCTTTGTATTTACACAGGTTCTCACACTATAGCCCGGGCTGGTCTGGAAGTTACTGTGCAGTACAAACTGGGCTTGAACTTGAGAAAATCCTCCTGTCTCAGGCTCCCAAATACTGGGGTTACAGTCATGTGCCAACATACTTAGCTCCCTGACCACACACAACTGTTCCTGAAGTCTGATTATTTTTTAATTCAGTCATGCCTTTGGTTCAATTAATGTCTGCATGGTATATCATTTCTCATCCTTTTACTCTGAACTTTATGCAGCAAATAAAGAAGCGAATTTCTTCTATCATATAGTTAGGATAATTTGAAATTCAACAAGCCAGTCTTTATCTTTTCACTGTTGTGTTTAGGTCCTTGACAGTGAATTTGATTATCAATGCTGGTTTAAACCTGGCACTGTGGTTTTGTTTTGCAGTTTCCTCGGCTTTATTATTATTATTATTATTATTATTATTATTATTATTATTATTATTATTGTTATTTATACAGTGTTCTGCCTGCATGTATGCCTGCAGGCCAGAAGAGGGCACCAGAGATGGTTGTGAGCCACCATGTGGATGCTGGGAATTGAACTCAGGACCTCTGGAAGAACAGCCAATGCTCTTAACCTCTGAGCCATCTCTCTAGCCCAAAATAATTCTCTTTTGTTGTTGTTGTTGTTGTTTTGTTTTGTTTTGTTTTCGAGAAAGGGTTTCTCTGTGTAGTTTTGGTGCCTGTCCTGAAAACCCACTCTATAGACCAGGCTGGCCTGGAACTCACAGAGATCCACCTGCCTCTGCCTCTCAAGTGCTGGGATTAAAGGCGTGCGCCACCACCGCCCTTCCTCGACTTTTAATGTTGTCTCTTTCTTATCTTCTGGTTCTAGGCTTCCATTTGTGATAACATTGGATGGTCATCTTTCATTTTAAAAAGATTGATTTGTGTGTGTGTGTGTGTGTGTGTGTGTGTGTGTGTTTGTGTGTGTGTGTGTTTGTGTGTGTGTGTGCATGCACCTGTGCATGCATGTGCACACATACACACATGTGCGTGTGAGTGTAGGGGTACACAAATACCGGAAGAGGGCATCAGATCCCCTGAAGTGGAGTTACCGCCCAATGTGGGTGCTGGTAACTGGATTTGGATCCTCTACAAGAGCAACACGTGTTCTTACCCACTGAGCAGTCTCTCCAACCCTGGAGTTTTCATTAACTTAACAATGTTTTTAATTTAATTCTTCGTATAGTCACATAAGTATGTACAATGAATTGTTCTCTCAATTTTATGACATTTCATTACTGCAAAAAGAAACACCATCCCTTTAGCTCTCACACCCTGATCTGTGTTTTCCTCTTCTGTTCTAGGAAGCCACTAAATTAATTTCTCCTTCAGTAGAGCTGCTGCTCTGGATAGTTCATTTCAATGTGATGTTGCAGTGTGCTATTTCCTATGATGGGCTTCTTAAAAATACATACATACATTGTATTATATTTATTCGTGTGTGTGTGTGTGTGTGTGTGTGTGTGTGTGTGTGAGTGTGTGATTCTGCACACCATTTGAATGCCCCACAGAGGCCTGAAGAGGGCATTGGAACCCCTGGAACTAGAGTTACATACAGTTGTGAGCCATGGTGTAGGTGCTGGGGATCAAGCCTGGACTCTGGGAGCAGCCAGTTCTGGCCAACTGCTGAGATCTCTCCAGCCTTGGTTTTTGCTTTTTTTAGGTCATCCTTATAACTATAAAAATCTTAACTTTTAACAGAGTATGGGTTGTTTTGTTATTGTGCACTTGGTGTTATAGTTCAGAAACCATTGCCAAAACCAAAGTTACTTCTGCGCTTTCTTGGGAGGGTTTTATGGTTTTGGTTTTTCAGTTCAGATCTTTGGCTATTTTTTAGTTTTCCTTTTGTAATGGGATTTGACTATGTTGCCTTGGTTGGCTTTAAACTCCTGGGCTCAAGCAACCTCACTCATGTCTGCCTACAGCTGGGACTAGAGAGGCAGATGCCCCAGTACCTGGCTTTGAGTTAATTATATATATGAAATCAGGTGTTGGGGGCAGGGGAATGTCAACGTTCATTCTTTCATTGTTTTCTTTGTGTGCCAGTAACTTCTTACAGCCATTCTTGTAGGGTAGTTATGTGAGCAACAAATTCCCTTAGTTTTCCTTCAGTCTGAGCAAACTTTCATCCACCCCACATTCCTAAGGCATATCTTCATTGGACACAGAATTCTGAATTGACAGTTCTTTCTTTCAGCACTTGAAAAATGTTGGGCCATTTCCTCTGGCCTCTGACTTCATATGGGAAATTCGTTATCCTTTGAATCATTTTCCTTTATAGACAAGATGTCATTTTTCTTCGGCCAATAAGAAATTTTTTTTCTTTGTGTGTTTTTCAAATGTTTTATTTTGATGTGACTTGATGGGAGTTTTTTGGGTTTCTGTTTTTGTTGTTTTTATTTTTGTTTGTTTTGTTTTGTTTTGTTTTTATGAGCTTACCTGGAGTGAGATTCACTCAGCTCCTAAACTCTATAGGATTTTCTCTTTTGCCAAATTGGAGGTATTTTCAGCCATTTTTTTTTTCTTGAAACAGTTTTCAGCCCATAAGTCCCCTGACGGAAGTGTTGCTCTTCTGTTGTAGTTAAAGCTCCTGAGGCTCTGTTTGTGGTTCCTCTGCCTTGTTTGGGTCATTTCTGTTGCTCTGTGTTCCACCTCACTAGTCATTTCCCCTGTCTTCTCCATTGTGCTGCTGAGCCATCCAGTGAGCTTTTGATCCGCCTGTCACTTCTCGTTCAGACTTCCCTTCCTCCCGCCCCATAGCTCTCGCTTCGAACCGTGTGCTTTCTCTTACTTGCTAAGCCCTTTGTTAATTTGTTCATTTGTTAAGGATGTTCATAATTGCTTATTGGAGTGATTTTGTGAGTGATGTTCTTAAATCATGTCAGATAATTTCCAGGTATGGGCTGTGTCGGGACTGGTCTTTGCCACTCTAATGCGATGTGACCAGCCTCCTCAAGCTCCTGTTGCCATGCCTTCCTCTCCATGATGGACTGTGTCCCTGGACCATGAGGCAGTGAACCCCCTCTCCCTTAAGGTGCTTTTGGCAGGGTGTCTTAGCTCAGGAGAAGTAACTAGTACAGGGTTGTGTAGAGACTGAATCTTAGTTATGCTTGCTGTTTAACGTGAGTCCCTCACTCCGTACCCAGTGGATAGAGCGGTTTCCTTACTCAGCCTCCACGGATACCTCCACGGATATCCCTACTGGGTCCAAATCAAAGTGGAGATTGCTGTGTGGCTTTCTCGCCTCCCTGGATAAGGATGGGAGTGTGGCCTGTTCTACCTAAGTGAGGGAGGGAGAAAAGCCTAGGCTCCCCATCTGACCTTTACAGATGGGTAAAAAGGGATCATGCGCCCCACACACACACACACACTGTGGTATTTCACCTGCCTTTTGTTTGTTTAAGCTGCCTGTCCCTCGGTCCCTTCACTAAACTTGCCTTGGAGATGTTGCTGTACTCACTGGTGTCTCAGGCTTGCAGACTTCTTCAGCACCCAGTCCGCATGCACAAGGCAGAAACAACAGAAGAGAAAAGCCCCAGAGGATTCACCAGCACATCGCTCCTTGTGTTCCCAGGCCCTCCCCACCTTACGGTGCCTTCCCGTTTGTTTTATTAGAGGATCTGAGGGTCAGCAGGACGGGTAGGAAGGAGTGTACCTGTTCCATCTTGCCTGGAGCCCCATCTCCCTGGTACTGAATGTTTGTAAATATGGTAATGTTCCCAAGGTTGGGACCCATCCGAGAGTGGCCGTTAGATGTTATGCAGAGCCTCCTGTAAGAACCCAGGGCACATCATATGTTTGTGCTTAGGGCCTTCGCCTTTACCATCTTTTCTTTTTCTATGGCCAATGGAACAGGTTAACACGGCACAAACATACTATACCATAGTTCTGTGGGCTAGAAGTCTGACACGGACTAAAAGCACGGTGTTAGCCATCAGGTGTTTGGGGGGCGGGACACCATCTCTTGACTTTTCCTGCTTCTAGAGGTTGCCTGTGCCCTTATCTGTTCCTCGGTCTTCAGAGCTAGCAATGCCCAGTAGGTCAGGGCTCACATTTTATTATCTGACCTGGTTTCCTCCTCCTCTTCGACCTACTTCGTCCACTTGGAGGTCCTGTCTGGTGATTAGAATGGACTCCTTGGATAAAGAGGTGGCAGGGATCCTCATATCTCACGTTTGCGTCTGGGTCTGGCTCCTCAGCTTTCAGAACACATTTGCCTCTCATCAGCCCTAGAGAAGGAGGATGTGCCCAGCTCCAGGGCTTAACGGCTGTACAGCTGTACACCCTGGACCTGCCTCTTCAGTGGCTGGGCCAGCAGTGGCTTCGCTGTCACGGCTGAGACCTCTTTCCTGTTGTTACAAGCTCAGCCTGCTCTTCTAATGGCTACCAAAATCAGGCAAGAAAACACCATCAAGATGCCTTTAAGGCTGTGGTCCTCAACCTTCCTAATGCTGAGATCCTTTAATACAGTTCCTCATGTTGTGGTGACCCCCAACCATAAAATTATTTTCATTGCTACTTCATAACTGTAATTTTGCTACAGTGTAAATATCTGTGTTTTTTGATCGTCTTAGGAGACCCCTATGAGACCCCCCCCCAGGTCGAGAACCACTGTTTTCATGTCTGGGGAGATGGCTTACTGAGTTCAGACCTCTATGGTTTACATAAAAGCCAGGTGCCATAATGCAAGTCTACAACCTCAGCACAGGAGAAAGGCAGACTCCAGGATCTCAATGGTCAGCCAACTCAGGCAAAATGGCAAAGCCCAGGTTCAATGATAGACCACATTCCAAAGAATAAGGTGAAGAGTGATGGAGGTGGACACCTGATATGGGCTTCTGGTCTCCACTCCGCCACACACAGGTGACCGCGCGCGCGAGAGAGAGACACACACACACACACACACACACACACACACACACTCACTCACTCACACAGCAGCCGCAGCAGCACAGACAGCGTCTCCCAGCTGTGTCTCCCAGAGATGTAAGCAGCCTCCTTAGACAGCCGGGGGTGTATGTGACAATGCCAGTAGACCTTCATGCAGATGAAGGTCTGTGGTTTCACCAAGCACGGCATTGACTCTTTTGTACCTACAAGTCCCAACAGTCCTTTGGCTGGCCACCAGGTGGAGTACTCTTCATCTGGCCTGAGTGGAAAAGGCTGCCGGGAAGTCCATCACAGATGCTTAAAATAGTCACAGCTGGGAGCCAGAGCAAGCACTCTGGTCATTGTGAGAGTCTCCAGGGTGTCTGCAGAGTGTTCAAAATGGTCCTCGAGCTGAGGAAGGATTCCAATGGCTATTTACCAGTAGTTCTTTTGCTCAAGGCAGCAGGACAGCAGGAGAGAGTCCCAACAGCTCTCATTTAGGAGGTCAAATTGCCTTTTTGCTTATTTACAAGAAAATACACATCGAAAGGTGTCCTTAAAATAACCTACTGTTAACACTAATGGTGATCTTAACATGTTTGAGTGCTTTTAGGAATGCTTAATGCCCACCATACACCCCAGGACAAGGGGCCAGTAAGGCTCACTCAGATCTCAGCAGAAATAAAAGCAAACAGGATGCATGAAGCCCACTGTCTCAGCTGCAGAGGAGGAGGACCCTGAGGACACTTGAGCCCAAGCACAATTCACCAGGCAAAGCTTTGGGACATCCCCTCCTCTGAGTCTCAGGCTGGGGTAGGAAGGTAAGGGTCAAGTAGGCTAATATGAGGATGAGGGTCCTGCCGTGATACATCCTGTCTCTCCTGAGTCCCAGGTCCTGGAAAGTCTTGATGGCTAGTCTCTGGCATGATGTGTCCCTTCACAGGAGGGTGTCCAGGGGAGGTACCAAAGGCACTTCCTCAATTTACCCTCCTGAATCTTTGTGTCTGCCTTAGGAGCCCCAGTGCTTTTTTTTTTTTTAAATTTTTGAGATTATAATAAAATGACATCATTTCCCCTTCTCTTTCCTCCAAGCCTTTATATGTAATCTCTTTGTTCTCTTTTAAATTTATGACCTCTTCCTCTTTGATTGTTGTTACGTGTGTGTCTTAGTTGGGGTTCTGTTGCTGTGAAGAGACACCGTGACCATGGCAACTCTTATAAAGGAAAACATTTAATTGGGGTGGCTCACTTACAGTTTCAGAGGTTCAGTCCATATCATCATGGTGAGACATGGTGGCATGTAGGCAGACATGGTGCTGGAGAAGGAGCTGAGAGTTCTACCTCTTGATCCCCTGTATCACTGGGTGGTATCTTGAGCATAGGAGACCTCAAAGGCCACCCCCACAGTAACACACTTCCTCTAACAAGGCCACACCTACTCCAACAAAGCCACACCTCCTAATAGTGCCACTCCCTATGGGGGCCATTTTCTTTCAAACCACCACAGTGTGTGTGTGTGTGTGTGTGTGTGTGTGTGTGTGTGTATTCCTAAATATAACCTGCTAAGTCTTTATAATGTTACTTGTACGTGTGTTTTCAGGGCTGACCACTTGGTATTGGATAACCAGTTGGTGAGCTCTTCCCTGGAGAAGACTATGTCTCCTGCTCTCAGCGTTCCTTAGTTGCCTGTAGCTCTTGTGTGGGGCTGAGGCCTCATGAGCTTTCCTCCATCCATGTTAGCATGTCTATTGGTGTTAGCCTTGTTTAGGTCATGTTCAGGCAGCCACGTTGGTGAGACTTCATGGATGTAGCTGCTGACGTTTCTAGGAGACCCGATCTCACGGTCCCTGATCCTCTGGCTCTTACACTCTTTCTGCTCCGTCCCCCCACAGTAATCGCTGAGCCTCAGGTGCAGGGGTTGTGTTAGAGATGTATCCGTTGGAACTGGGCTCCAAAAGTGCATTTTGATCGTTTGTGGTTTTCTGTAATGGCCTCTGTCTGTTGCAGAGAGATGTTTCCTCTCTCTCTCTCTCTCTCTCTCTCTCTGTGTGTGTGTGTGTGTGTACATTTATCTGTGGGTATAAGGACAAATATTTACCATGCTATGCTGGTTTAGTGGTGATGGTAGGTTCTCCTCCAAGATCCATGACTTGACTAGCCCTGGGTACTGAGCTAGGTTTTCAGTGCCAGGCTTGATTTCTTTCTTGCTGAGTGGGTCTTTGTTTGTTTTGTTTTGTTTTGTTTTGTTTTGTTTTGTTTTGTTTTGTTTTGTTTT
>CABHPH010148614.1:10972-21130 GCA_902168325.1 Peromyscus nudipes | reverse complement strand
TAGCTTTGCGCCTTTCCTGGAGCTCACTTGGTAGCCCAGGCTGGCCTTGAACTCACAGAGATCCGCCTGGCTCTGCCTCCCGAGTGCTGGGTTTAAAGGCGTGCGCCACCACCGCCCGGCCTTCTTCTTTTTCTTTTAGGGGGAGATTAACCTAGCGGTAGTATGGTGGTATAGAGGATACACTTATACACTTACAAGGGAGAAACTAGAGATCAGGGATGAGCAAAGGAAGACATGAGCCAAAAGAGAAACTAAAGACTGACTACAGAAACGGGGAAGGATGGTGACGGAATGGACATTAGGGGAGCAGCACTGAGCTCTAAGACTTTGACCTTGAGTGATGGGGAAGAAATCCAAAGGAACAGTGTCTAGTCTAGTCCAGCTCTGGCTGGAGTGCAAGCTACCTTAGTTCAGCGGATCACTGCAAAGCCACTGCACGAGTTTATTATGGCTTCATATTTCCTGCATGTCCGTTATGATAGGAAGTCAATGGTACCCAACTTCCATCAGTCCGACACGTGTTTTGAGATGTTGGGAATCGATCACCTTGTGTATCTTCCTTTGTCCACCTGCCTCCCCTTGACTGATCTTAGAGGTTAAGGTTCATCTCGCGGTGAATATAAATAGCCCTTTTGGGGGACTTAAGGCTGAGCTCTGTTGGCTAACACTTTAACAAATGAGCCGAGAAGAATGTGCCCATCACATAGATCCTGTCCTCCGGGACCTGAAATTCTAAGATGGTGTGCGGTTTGACTATCAAGTAATGAGGCAAATTTATAAGCAGATACCCTAGGAGCCTTTGAGGACATTCTCTTCAAAGCGTCTCCCTGGAAGGCCACACTTGTTCCAGATGCTTTCATGGCTGAAAACATGTGGTAAGGTTCTTCGGGAACCGTCTTCTGTTGAGGCACATCTGGTTGGTTCCCCTCAGAGGCTCTAGATCTACATCCTTGGAAAGTGGGATGGTTTGATTGCTAACATCTCCCAAAAAAGGAGTTTCCAGATTGCTTTTAACAATGACAAAATGTTGAGATGAAATCATAACTGGGCACAGAGTGCCTGTGGGAGGCTGAGGTTAGGTAGGAGGAATGACTGAGGAGTTCAAGGCCAGCCTCAGAAATGGGGCAAGACCTCGCCAAACAAACAAAAACCAGACTCCTGGTGTTTTCTCTTTCATGCCTTTCTTTCTCTCTCTCCCTCCCCTCTTCTCCTCCACTCCTTACTTTCTCCTCCTTTCCCTCCTTCTCCTTCTTTTTGAGACGGGCTCACTGTGTAGCCCAGGCTGTCCTGGAGCTCTCTATGTAGACCAGGCTAGCCTTGAATTTACAGAGATCCATCTGCCTCTGCCTCCTGAACACAAGAATTAAGGCATTCGCCACTACACCCAACTTCTCTTATTTCTCGAGATCAAGTCTCTCACTGTAGCCCAGGCTAGCCTCAAACTTGTGATGGTCTTCCCCAGTCTCCCAATGGCTGGGACTACAGGCTTGTTGGGATTACAGGCATGAGTCATTGCCACAGCTGGCTATAGACTCTGTTTGAAATGAGTCTTTCCAGATAGTTCTCTCAGGAGCCACTATGCTCTTTAGCCCTTCAGCAGGGTTAGATGAAGACACAGAAAACACCCCGTCACATGTGTGGTTGACACAGAACTGGGAGAGTTAACACACTGGATGACAGGGTCAGGACTACAGAGGCTCAGTAGGACGGGGATGTTGACAGAAGTCAGTGGATGCAGGTGTGGGCATCAATGGTCACCTGACTTGACATAGGAAATGTAAAGGAACTGAATGTCCAGGTGCATGCTAATGAGTCAGGTGCGGTAGCAGAGCAGAGGCAGGAGACTCACTGTGAGTTTGAGGCCAGCCAGTCTACATGGCAAGTTCTAGTTTAACCACGGATAGAGCTATAGCATGAGACCCTTAAAGCTGTGTACTCATCTGCTAAAGAATTGATCCAGCATAGATGGGGAAGGAGTTTACGTAGTTCTTCAGCCTCCATTGGCTTCTATGATATAGAAACTGCATTAATAAAAATACAGTCTCAGGCTGGAGAGATGGCTCAGCGGTTAAGAGCACTGACTGCTCTTCCAGAGGCCTGGGTTCAATTCCCAGCACTCACATGGCAGCTAACAGCTGTCCACGATCTGACACCCTCACACAGACATACATAGAGGCAAGACAACAATGCATATAAAATAAGAATAAATAAATTTAAAAAAATAAAAATACAGTCTGCCGGGCTAGCGAGAGGACTCAGGGTGAAGGCACTTGCTGTTGAACCTGTGGATGACCTGAGTCCAATCTCTGGAACACGTGGTGGAAGGAGAGAAGCAACTCCTGCACGTTGTCCTCTGACCTCCATAAGTGTGCTATGGCAGGTGCACACCACCACCACCACCACCACCACCACCACCACATCCAGACAGATATACATACAGATATACACACCTACAGTGTAAATTTAAAGAAAGAAAGAAAAAAAGAAAACCACTCGGAGCTAGATGAGGCCACCCTTGGGCTACATATGAAGTTGAGGCTAGCCTGGGCTATAGTCTGAACAATGGAAAGGGGTTACCTTGTCAGGTAATAAGTTCCCTGTCACTCAGAGTATCTGAGGAAGGTCACTGTCAGGGTTACTATAATAAGAACCCTTACAACAAGAAGCACCTTGGTTAGCTGGGTCCGCTGAACTCTGAAATTCTAGATCATCATGTCTCTGTTTAGAGAAAAGAGCCAGCCACAGCCTCATTACTTTGTGGCCTGCATTATATCAAGTTTACAGAAACTGCCCACAAACCCACTGATTGTACCCATCTTGGGAACCTGGACAGAAAAGCCTCCTCATTTTGAATTTCCGGCTTTCCTACCCAGCCTCTTTACCAGGCTCTCATCTGCCCCTGGCTGATCTCTGCCCAGTACTTTTTTGAGACAGGGTATAATATTTGGGGACGGCCTTGAACTTCATGTGTCCTGGAGGGTGACCTTGAACTTCTGATCTTCCTGCTTCCACCACACCCGAGTGCTGGGGGTATAAGCATGTGATACCACACCTGGTTTATGTGGTACTAGGAATCAAACCCAGATCTTCATACGTGTCAGGGAAACACTCTATATCAACTGAGATAATCTCCCAACCCCTTTTCAGACAAAACAAAACAAAAAAAACAAGGTCTCACTATGTGGCTTAGGTTGACCTGGAACTCACTGTAGAGCCCAAGCTGGCCTCAAACTCATGACAATCCTCCTGCTTCAGTCCTGCAAATGCTGGGATTATAGTCGTGAGTCGCCATATCTGGCTAGTCTGCCTAGAACTTTCCATACCTGATTCAGAATAGGACAGGACTTCCCTGTTGGACAATTGGAATGCAGTAAATTCTATCTGTCCATCCCCTCTCTCCTGAGGCTAACTGTATTTGCCAGTTACTTTCAGAGCATAATTCTTGTGTTTAGAAAAGGGGCTGGAGGGGTTGGGGATTTAGCTCAGTGGTAGAGCGCTTGCCTAGCAAGCACAAGGCCCTGGGTTCGGTCCTTAGCTCTGGAAGAGAAAAAAAATTTTTAAAAAATTAAAAAAAAAAAGCCAGGCAGTGGTGGTACACGCCTTTAATCCCAGCACTCGGGAGGCAGAGCCAGGCGGATCTCTGTGAGTTCGAGGCCAGTCTGGTCTACAGAGCAAGATTCAGGATAGGCACCAAAACTACACAGAGAAACCCTGTCTCGAAAAATCCAAAAAAAAAAAGAAAAAGAAAAGAGGCTGGAGAAATGGTAAGAACACTTGTCGCTCTTGCAGAGGACTTGGGGTTCAGTTCTCAGCACCCACATGGAACTCCAGTTCTGGGGGACTACAACCTCTTCTGACCTCCTAGAGCTCCAGGCACACCTGGGGTACACATACATACATACATACATACATACATACATACATACATACAGGCAAAACACACTTTGACATGTAAGATTTAAAAATAAATAAATCTAAAACAAAGAAGAAGAAAAAAGTGAACTAGTGTCCCAGACTCTTGCTCAAATAGCAGGAGGCGGGGTGGTGGGATGGGGTGGAACCGTGAGTTCTAGGTCCCTAGGATAGGCTGCACATCTCAGCAATAAAGATGGCAGAGAAAGCATCGGAGACCCAGGGCTCCCTCTCCTCCGCCGCCGCCGCTGTCCTCAATTCTTTCCTGTTCTAACCACTGGAAAAATGATTAGGCAGCCGAGGAAGGACGGTGGGAGAAAGCAGATGCGTTTTTATCTGCCTGGGGTCTCCCTGAGCTGTAGCCATGTGACTACCTGGCTGACCTGGGGTCTCCATCATGTCCCTACCTGTCCACAAGACGGATCAGGCTGCCCTTCTTGCTGGCCCTCCCCCTCCGTCAGTCCGTTCCCAGGGAAGGTTGCTAGGATAATTATAGCCTGCTTGTTTCTTTCTCTCCCCTCCGATTCCTTTGGGTCCTAGGATTTTTTTTTTCTTTTTTTCCTTTTAGGGGGACTGAGTCACTTCACCTACTCCATGAGGAACTAGAATCTGGAAGGCTCCCTTCAGCAGAAATCATAAGGTGAAATTCTCAGGAGTCATCCTCTGTGTTTATCCCCCAGTGTTTACCTCCTTCCCAGTGTTAAGTGGCAACCTATTGTTTTGCTCTTTATTTAGAAATCCAGAGCCTTTCCCCTAAATGCTCAGACTCTTTTAGTGTGGACACAGCTGCTGTCCTCAGAAGGAAGACCTCTCTATTCAGTGGAGTGGGCTGTTGTGTTGTGCTGTTCTGCTTTGGGTTTAAGATATTGAGCCGAGGGCCTCAAACATTCTGATGATAGGCAAGTGCTCTATCCCAGAGCTACACCCAGCCTTCTTTTTACCTTATTTATTTATTTGGGTTTTTTATTGTTTGTTTGTTTGTTTGTTTGTTTTGAGACAATATCTTACTATGTAACCCCTGATTGGCCTGGGATTCACTCTGTAGACCAGGCTGGCCTTGAACTACAGAGCTCTACCTGCCTCCTTCTCTTTAGTGCTAAGACTAAAGGCGTGTGAACCATACCCAGCTTTACCTTTTGTTTTGGGACAGAGTTTCACTAAGTTGCCCAGGCAGGCAGTGAACTTTCAATCCTCCTGCCTCAGCCTCTAGAGCAGTTGGGATGTCAAACCTGTACCACCAGGTGTGGCCGGCAGACCTGAGTTTCAAACCTGGTTCTATCGGCTATAAACTCTGTGATTTTGGGCAAGTTGCAAAATATCTTGCACATCAGTCACTGCAGCTGTGAAGTAGGAGCCACAGACCTCATTTCCTTTTATTTACTCTGTGACAGGGTCTCACCAGGTAGCCCAATCTTGCCTCAAACTCAGGATCTTCAGGTCTCAGTCTCTGAAGTGTTTGTTAGGATTACGGGCGTGTACCATCATGACTGGTTTTTACTCCACAGAATTAAAAAAAAAAAGAACAAAATAATATACATGAAGTTGTTAGCCAGTGACCAGTAAAGTGAGTGCTCAAAATATGACAGCTGTGACCCTGGAGGTCACATTTGCTGTGTGGAACAGACAGAGTGAGGGAGACTGAGTGGGGGCTCACGGGCCAGGAAGCAGAGTCCGGCCGTCTGGAAGGAATGGCTTGGCTGAATGCAAGATGGAGGGAGAGAGGGAGAAAGATTGGCAGGAGGCAAGGGACAGAGAAAGGGGGGCCTACGGGGACAGACCTAGGCTGGGACAGAGGGAAAACTGGAAAGGACAGAATGAGGCAGATTAGGGCAAGGGACGGACAGACAGCAGCTGGGAAAGGAAGACAGAAGGACAAAGCGTGTGGAGAAGGCACAGCTGGTGTGATACAGACGCGAGGTGTGGAGGAGGCAGAGGGAAAAAAAAAGAGCCTGGGCGGGGGGTGCTGGTGTTCAAATGAAATGAGGAAGCAGGCACAGGACAGACAGACTGAGAGCGATCCGGGAAAGTGAAAGACAGACAGACAGATGGCAGGGACTAGAGGGTGCCCTGGGTTGCCTGCATTCTGCTGTGTTTACTAGCTAATTGAGTTAAATTGTTGTCAGAGATGTAATTAAAGGGTAGAGAGAGCTCTCTGGCAGACCCGAAACAGATGGAGGGGGCTTTAATTGGTAATTAAATTCTTCCCTGGCAGCTGAGGAAGGCGCTAACGCTTCAGCCTCACAAGGCCACGGGTGGCCTCCCCCACTCCAGGCCCCTCTCAGGGGCCCTTTGGGGAGGGGGCTGTGCTCTACTCACCAGCAGCCTGGCAGGCAGGGCAGCTTGGTAACTGCAGGGGGATGAATGCCAAAGCAAGCCTTCTTCCCTGGCTGGGACTGGCTCAGCTCCCAGGGGCCAAGCCAAGCACACCTGCCTTGTGCCCGCCCCTTTCCAACCTTCCGGCTGCTGCACATCAAACTAGCCTTGACCAGTGAATTCCTACATGACCACTATTGCTTCTGGCATATGTGTGTGTGTGTGGGGGGCGGTCTCAGGAAGAATCATGGGGTTGCTGGGCTCGGGGAGAGTCAGTGGGTTCCATTGGGGAACTGCACAGACCCAGCGTCCCTTTCAGGAGTCATGTGTACAGATTCCATTCTGCTTGCCTTGTCAATGTCTGGCTGGCCCTCATTCCATCCTTTACTTCTACTACACATAACAGGAACGGGGTCAGCAGCCTGCATGGACAGAGAGTTTGGGTTGACGGCCTAGGCTGTGGGTATTTAGACAGATCAGCTCTCTACCCAAATGGTAGGTAGGCCTGTTTCTTTGAAGACGTACCCCTGCCTAGGAGAGCAGATATCTCAGAAACCCACATCTTCTCACACATGTTCTACTCCAAAGAAAGAAAGAAGCAAAAGATGGGCCGGCGAGATGGCCCAGTGGGTAAAGGCGCTGAGTCTGACCCCCAGGCAGGACCATATGGTGGAGGAGGGAGAAAATGAATTCCTGTGAATTGTTCTCTGACCCATGGCATTGCATGTGCAGGTACACACACACACACACACACACACACCCCCCACAACACACTAGAGAGAGAGAGAAAGAGAGAGAGAGAGAGAGAGAGAGAGAGAGAGAGAGAGAGAGAGAGAGAAACAGAGCAAAGAGAAGAGAGTTTTGTTTTGTTTTTCCAAAACCTAAAAGCCCAGGGCAGACACTGCATCCTTGTGCATCTGTCTGTGAGTGAGTAGTGCAGAGCCACACTTTCACAACCAAGCTCCGTGTAAGCAAGGAACCAAGGCTCGTTATCAACCTTGTCTTGCTGAGGCCTGGAGTCCTGAAGGAGTTCCCAGAGGTTTCTGGAGATCGTTGTAGAAATACACGCTAGGAAGGTTTGTGAGACACAGTGCTGGGCTCCAAGGGTTTTTACTTACTGCTGGAACTTGTCCCTTCTTTCACATTCAGTCACACACACACACACACATACACACACACATACACACACATACACACACACACACACACACACACACACACACACACACACACACACGCTGGTCTCTCTGCCAGGAATTCTGCTCCCCACCCTGACAGTCCACTTTCTTGGGCTAACCTTTACCTATCTCAAAGCCACAGCCAAGCCTTTGCTTCCTTATTTCTTTTCGTATTTACTATTTATTTATTTATTATGCGTATGAGTGTTTTGCCTGCATGTATGTATGTGTGCCGTGTGCATGGAAGCCAGGAGAGGACATCAGATACTCTGGACCGGAGTGAGACACTTGTGAGCTACCGTGTGGTGCTGAGAATGGAACCCAGGTCTTCTGCAAGGCCGGCAAGTGCTCTAACCACTGAGCAATCTCTCCAGCTCAAGCCTTCATTTCTTTGGGATGCTACTTTTGTCCCCTCTGTCCAAACCCAACATCCACCAACCCAACATCCCCTCTTCCAATACCCTCACCTCAACATCCTCTATCCCAACATCCCTCCTATCCTCAAGTCCCCTATTCCAATTCCCTCATCCCAACCAGAATCCCAATTTCAGCCTCCTCCTGTGCCAATGTCCTATCCAATACCCATGCCAATATTCCTATCTCCAAATTTCCCTTTGCCAACATCACCCATCCCCATATCTACCCCACGACAATATCCTCCATTGCAACATTTCCCTGCTCTAACATCCTCTCTTCTCAAATTCCCACTATGGAAACACTCCAAATCCCAACATCCTCCTTAACCCATCATCTCCCCTATCCAAAATCCTCTTGCTACTGATTGGGCTACCTGACTCCCTCATAACCTCTGTAAGCCTTAAGGGATCAAGGATCATGTCCATTTCACTCACTGCTGCAAAGGTTCAAATCCCAGCACCCACGTGGTGGCTCATAATCATCTGACTGTAACTCCAGTCCCAGGGGACCCAACACCCTCTTCTGACCTTCCTGGGTACCATGCTACAAGGAGTGTACGGAAAAACATACATGTAGACAAGACACCCAAGCATAAAACAAATTAGTTTTTGGAGACAGGGTTTGTCTGTGTAACAGCCCTGGCTGTCCCGAAACTCGATTTGTAGACCAGGCTGACCTCAAACTCACAGAGATCCTCCTGCCTCTGCTTCCTGAGTACTGGGATTAAATGTCACTTGCCTGGCTCTGGCCTAATACGTTTTTTTAAAAAGAGGAGTTTTTAGCTCTTACATTTTGGCAAATTTGGTGAATTGGACTATGGCAGAAGCATCCTGTTTCACTCAAAACAGGTTTGCTTCTCTGACTTTGAGTAATAGGGTTCTGGTCAGGGGTATGCTGGCAATGGCCATTCCCTGGGTTGCCGTAGATAAGCTGTGGTGTGGTATTTGCCATTTCTCAGTGTTAAACTCTCCCAGCAAAGGCCATTTCCAGCTGGTGGTCAAGTCCTACCCTTTGAAAATAAGGCAGACCTGGGTATATAGCTCAATAATAGAGTACTTGCTTAGCAGATGCATGCTTGAGGCCCTGGGTTCCCATCCCCGGTTACACACACACACACACACACACACACACACACACACACACACACACACGGCCTTGCTTATGCTTGGCCACTGAGGTACATCTCCAGCCCTTTTTCTTTTGAGACACTTTTGCTAAGTTGCTTGCTCAGTCTAGCTCTGAACTCCGGGCAGGTCTTGAACCCTCCATCCTCCTCCTGCTTCAGTCCCTGGAGTAGCTGGGATTATAGACCTCTGCCAGTGGGCCTGGCTCTTCATGGAGGGTGACTCCCCAAACTTTAAAAAAAACAAACAAACATTTTTTCTTGTTGAAATGTATTTAATGTCATTTAATCACATTAATATCTCCTCACCCCATCCTCTTCCTCTTCCAAATTTTCTCCCTTGTACTTCCACACCTCTGGTTTTTTTTTGGTTTTTTGTTTGTTTGTTTGTTTGTTTGTTTTGTTTTGTTTTGTTTTTGTTTTTCGAGACAGGGTTTCTCTGTGTAGCTTTTGTGCCTTTCCTGGATCTCGCTCTGTAGACCAGGCTGGCCTCGAACTCACAGAGATCCACCTGGCTCTGCCTCCAGAGTGCTGGGAGTAAAGTCGTGCACCACCACCGCCCAGCCACACCTCTGTTTTTCAACCTAGATTCTGCATATGAAAGAAAACACGCCATATTCTGGCTCATTTCACTTTACACAATGCTCTCCAGTTCCACCCGTTTTAGTACAAATGTCATAACTTTGTTCCTCTGAATGAACAAAACTCTCTAGTGTATCCATACTATATTTCCTTTAACCGCTCCTCCTGGGCTTCGAGGCCACACTGGCTATTGTGAGCAGTGGCACAGTAACCACAGATGTGCAGGTGTCTCTATGCTGACTTGGATTCCTGCAGGCATGTCGAGTGGGATCCCTGGATCGTACACTGGTTCTATTTCCATTTTGGTGGAACCTCGGCACTGATTTCCAGAGTGGCTGCGTTAATTTACATCCCACCAGCAGCAAACAAGGCTTTTCAACCAGCCCCACTGTGTTCCATCCAAGGCTAGGAGGAGCCAGGAAACTCACTCTTCTCCTCCTAAGTCTGTCTCCCATTCCCGAGTTCAACCCTTGGGTGATCTCGGTATGTGTGCTGAGGGGCCCACGAGGGGCTGGGGCAGATCAACCTGTTTGGACACCCAGGACTGATGACTTCCGCAGCTGTTGTATGTTCCCCAGAGTAAGGAGCAAGGCGAGAGGGTGGTGAGGAGGAGGGCGGTGAGGAGGAGGGTGG
>CABHPH010148614.1:0-10872 GCA_902168325.1 Peromyscus nudipes | reverse complement strand
GAGGAGGGTGGTGAGGAGGAGGGCGGTGAGGAGGAGGGTGGTGAGGAGGAGGGTGGTGAGGAGGAGGAGGGTGAGGAGGAGGGTGGTGGGGAGGAGGGTGGTGCAGTGCTAAGGAGAGGAATGGGTCTGTTAGAGTCCTGGATTCTGATTCTAGCCCAGCTACTCATTAGGGCGTGCCTACCCTTGTCTTTGGCCTCAGTTTCCCCAGGTGCACAGTGAAAATCTAGGACTGCTGTTGTCCGGCATCTGCTACCCCCACCCCATTTCCTATCTGTTGTGTGTGTGATATACATACATGCATGTACACACATGTTGGAGGTGGAGTTGCATGTCTTCCTTGATCACTCTCACTCATAAAACTCGCTCTGTGGACCAGGCTGGCCTCAGATTCACAGAGATCCACCTGCCTCTGCCGCCTAAGCAGGGATTAAAGGTGTGCGCCGCCATGCCTGGCCCTTGCCTCCCTCTTTTAAGTAAATTTTTTTAGATTCATTTTTGTCATTTCTTGTTATGCATATATGGTGCGTCTGTGTGTAGGTGTGTGTATGTGCCCACAGGGTATAGAGGAGCGGGTCAGATCCCTTGGAACTAGAGTTAAAGATGGTTGTGAACCACCCAACATGGGTGCTAGGAGCTAAACTCGGGCCCTCTGCAAGAACAGCATGTGATTTTTTTCAAAGATTTATTTTTATTATTTTAATTACATGTATGTGTGTGTCTATACACATGGCACATGTGCAAGTGTCCACAGATGTCTGAAGTGTCAGATGCCCCTGGAGTTGGGGTTACAGGCACTTGATATGGGTGCTGGGAATCGAACTCAGGTCCTCAGGAAGAGCAGTATGTGCTCTTATGCTCTTAACCACTGAACCATCTCTCCAGCCCCCACAGCAGCATGTGATCTTAACCAATGAGCTATTTCTCCAACTCCTGCCTCTCTCTTTTTTGTTAATCTTTTATGTGCGTTCATGCGTGCATGGTGTGTTTGTGTGTATGTGTGTGTGTGTGTGTACCTGGGAAAGCCATAGGACTCTCCTATGCTATCTTCAGGAACACTGAAGAGACAGGTCTCTCATTGGCTGGAGTTCACCAATTAGGTTGGGCTGGTTGGCCAGCCAGCCTCAGAGACCCTCTGTCCCCATATTCCCAGAGGTGGGTGTACAAGTGTACACTACCAACTTGATGTGGGTGCTGAGGATCAAATCTAGGTCTTCATGTTTGCAAGGCAAGCGTTTTATCATCTGAGCCACCCCCACAGTGCCTGTTTGTGTATCTGTCTGTTCTCTCTCTCTCTCTCTCTCTCTCTCTCTCTCGCTCGCTCGCTCTCTCTCTCTCGCTCTCTCTCGCTCTCTCTCTCTCACACACACACAGCATCTTGCTATGTATCTCAGGCTGGCCTAGAATTCAATATATAGCTAGAATATAGCTAGAACTGGCATGGAATTGTGATCCCGCTGTCTCAGGCTCCTCAGTGCTAAGATTACAGGCCTGTGCCACCATGCCTGGCCCCTTCTTTTAAAATTCCAGTTAGGCAAAGGGCAGACACTCATGATCCCAGCAGTTGGAAGGCGGAAGTAGAAGGATTAAGAATTCAAGGCCGGGGCTGGAGAGATGGCTCAGAGGTTAAGAGCACTGACTGCTCTTCCAGAGGTCCTGAGTTCAATTCCCAGCACCCACATGGTGGCTCACAACCATCTGTAATGAGATCTGGCACCCTCTTCTGTATACATAATAAATAAATAAATCTTTAAAAAAAAAAAAAGAATTCAAGGCCAATCTTAGCTATATAGTACACTTAAGGGCAGCCTGGGCTGCTTAACACGTCGGCTCAAAAACATAAAAAAAAAAGAAAGGAAGGAAGGAAGGAAGGAAGAAAGAAAGAAAGAAAGAAAGAAAGAAAGAAAGAAAGAAAGAAAGAAAGAAAGAAAGAAAGAAAGAAAGAAAGAAAAAACATGAGCTGGGCTTAGTGGCGCACACCTTTAATCCCAGCACTCAGGAGGCAGAGGCAGGCGGATCTCTTTGAGCTCAAGGCCAGCCTGGGCTACAGAGTGAGTTCCAGGCCAGCCAGACCTACACAGTGAAGAAAACAAAACAAAACTAGAAAAGAAAAGAAGATAGGGAAAGAAATAGAAGTCCAGTAACCATGCTGGGGAAACCCGCCTTTGTTTCTTAGCCCTCCCTGCTACAAGCGCCTCTTCCTTGCCCCTCTGAAGATGTTCCCCGAACTACAGACAATGCCTCCCTCATCACTCTGGCCCCCTCCCTCCGGTGTCTCTCTGCATGTGGTCGGGAGACATGAAGTCTCTCAGGACACACGTTTGGCTGCCCCAGCCAGGCAGCTGGTCTGTTTCCTCGTGCTTCTTTGTGCCTGTGAGTCTTCCCCTGGAGCCTGGGTAACCGCACCCAGGAGATGGAATGAGAGGGGGGTCATCTTTCTTCCCAGCTCCTGCCCATCTCATTCTAGTCTGGTTTGCAGGGATGGCCGAATGGTGACAAAAGGCTCCTTTGCCTCCCAGGCCTTCAGGGTCTCCTTTCCACACGAGGAAAATGGGTCACACTCAACAAGGGTCTGTTATTGCCACCCTGGGCCTGCCGCTGCCTGATAGAGCCCAGCCCTCCCCCACCAGATCTCATTAAGGGGTCGCTGCTTATGCTTCCCAGCCGCCCCCCATCCATCTTTGGCCACAGATGACAGACTGAGCCCGGGGGCTGATGTCCAGCAGGTGACAGGGTTAATGGCAGAAGAGGGCAGAGGGCAGAGGCCAGCAAACTCACAGTGGTAGGAGGGCAGTCTCTGGAGGCCCTGGGTCCATTCCAGTTGGGCAGCCCCTCAAATTACAGCACCTGGGGGGAGGGGTGAGCCCCAGACCCTCCATCCCCCAGGGAAGGAAGGTAGGCAGGACCTACCATCTTGGGAGCAGATGGCGGAAGACCATGTTAGCCCAGGATGAAGAGGAGGGAAGAAAGGCCGGGAAGAAGGATTCCTTGTGTTTGTGAGCTCAGTTGAGCCTATTAGATCCCCACGTGTTCCTTGGCAAGCAACACCTATATTATAGATGTGTAGAAAGTCAGCCTTGTGTTTTGAGATGTCTACCCATGACTCTTCTGTCTGTCCCTCCCTCCCCTCACTCTCAGCTGGGTGCCTAGCATAGTGGCCTAGCACTGAGGTTAGAAGAAGTTTCTAGAATCCACAATGTGGATTGAACTCTAGTTTGGCTGTGTGACTCCAGGTAAGGTACTGAACCACTCTGAGCAGATTCTCTCCATCTGTACAGTTTGCTTGGTTCTTAGCTCCTGGGAAGATAAAAATAACACGGCACATAGATAGCATAGCATCTGGATGTGGCGAAGATTCCTTCAGCAGCAGCATCCTTTCCGTCTGGGCTATCACCTTCGCTGACTGTCCCAGGCCCAAGCCTTTCCTTCTGGGCTTCCTTTCCCTGGCCTCTTCCATACGCAGGACCCCTCTGGGATCTGCTCTGTTGACGGGCAGGGGCTTGCTGGGTGCTGCCTGGTGGTGGGGAGTGTTGGGAATGGTTGTCATGGTTCCCAGAAGGGAGGCCCACCATGGCAGGGTTAGTCACTTACGGCCTTTGAAGTCAGAGGAGTGGTAGGGGATGTGCTCCCTGTACCCCTGCCCAGTACCCCTGCCTGGTACCCCTGCCCGGTACCCCTGCCCGAGGGGGCTTTGCACACCCAATCCTGTGGGAGGAGGGCTTAGGAACAATGGTTGTGGAGGGCTGGCTCCAGTGCTGGCCAAGTGGCAGGCAAGCCGGTAAGGAGGGATGAGAGTCCTCCCTCCTCCCTAGCCCTCTCCCCAACTCTCACCCCAACCTAAAAAGAGGAGGCAGCCATGGCCAGTTCTTTCTAGAGGTACCCAAGACATTTAAAGTTTTCTGTGGAGAGGGACTGTTGCCATGAAGCCTCTGGAACTGAAATTGTCTAGAGCCCCAGTGTGTGTGTGTGTGTGTGTGTGTGTGTGTGTGTGTGTGTGTGTGTGCTGGGAACCCCTCCTCAGTTCAGTTCCAGGGATCCCTTCAAGAGCACCCCCACTTCAGGGTGGGCTCAGGAGCCATCTAGCATTGCTCTGCCCTCCTCCTCAGCCTGGATGGAGAGGCTCCCCCAGGGTGCTGATTGCCTCCATTAGGTCCTCAATCTTGCGAGGATAATGCATGGCCTGGTGGGCTAGGGGAGGAGGCCCCGCTGGTAGGGGGAGCCAGGAGGCAGGACAGAACTCCTGTAAGCCTGTGCCTGAGAAGAATACCAAGTAGCCCACTGGTCACCCTCAACCTGGACCAGGCAAGCCACGGGGCCGTTGGTCCCTGCCCTCTGCTGATGCTCTGTCCTTCTGTGCTCACCGGCCGGCTAACACGCTGCTTCCAACTCTGAGTGGCTGTGGCTGAACCTTTTTGGTCTCACTTTCCCAAAGCTGTCAGCTCTGTGGGGTGCCAGGAACCCAGGGAGCATGAAACAGCAGCAGCCACCCTTTCAGTAGACAGAAGCCCCTGTTTAAATGCCGCTGCCGCCATCACCTCGGAACACCGCGAGCTCCAGCAAGATCAGAGCCAGCCACACCCTTGGTAGAGGGGGGAAGACCCAGAAGAGCAGGACACCCATCCCTTCTATTGTCTAGTCACAACTGCCCCAGGAAAGAAAGTGGACATACATTTACTTTTTGTTTGTTTGTTTGTTTGTTTATTGAGGATTTTTTTTGGGGGGGCGTTGTTTTTGAGGCAAGGTCTAATCATATAATCCAGACTGGCCTTGAACTCATAACCCTGCCTCTGCTTCTCCAGTGCTGAGATTGCAGACATGTGACACTCTGCCTGCTGAATGAATTCTTTGTTTTTAATTAAAAATATAGGCTAATATACAAAGCAATGGGTTTCATCATGGTGTCTTTATACATATGTATCTTTGAAAGTATTTTTGTGTTGTGCTGAAGGATGGAACCCAGGCACTTTACCGCCAAGCTATACCCCTATACCTGAAAACTTTTTTTTTGAGACCGGGTTTCATGACAGCCCAGGCTGTTCTTGAACTCACTATGTAGCCAGGGACGGCCTTGAACTCTAGATCCTGCCTCTAACTATTAAGTGCTGGGATTAGAGGGGTCTGCCACCACACCCAGTTTAAGCATGTTTCTTTTTTTTTTCTTTTTTTTTTTTCTTTCTTTTTTTTTCTTTTTTGGTTTTTCGAGACAGGGTTTCTCTGTGTAGCTTTGCGCCTTTCCTGGAACTCACTTGGTAGCCCAGGCTGGCCTCGAACTCACAGAGATCCGCCTGGCTCTGCCTCCCGAGTGCTGGGATTAAAGGCGTGCGCCACCAACGCCCGGCCTTAAGCATGTTTCTTAATTGCTCAAAATCTGAGTATCCTAAACAATTAAATTAGCATTTATTAAATTATCATACAAATTAGGGCTGGAGAGGTGGCTCAGAGGTTAAGAGCACTGACTGCTCTTCCAGAGGTCCTGAGTTCAATTCCCAGCAACCACATGGTGGCTCACAGTCATCTGTAATGAGATCTGGTGCCCTCTTCTGGTCTGTAGACATATATGCAGGCAGAACACTGTATACATAATTAATTTTTAAAAAAAAAGAGAAAAACTTAAAAAAATTATCATACAAATTAGCATTAATTAAATTAATAAATTAGCATCCTATCCAATGGGCTGGAGAAATGGCTTAGAAGTTTAGAGCATGGTACGGCTCTTGCAGAGGTCCTAGGTTCAGTTTCCAGCGCCCACGTCATGTGGCTCACCACTGCCTATAAGTCGAGCTCCAAGGTAGCCATTGTCCTCTTCTGGCCCCCATGGGCACCCAAACACACATAGCATTCACTCAGACTCACACACATACATCTAAATAAAAAATAAAAAATAAGTCTCTTTTTAAAATCCATAAAAGTTGGCATGGTGGTTCATGTCGATAATCCAAGCCTTCTGAAGTGTGAGGACCTCTAGTTCTGTGCTATTTATAGAGACCTTAGAAAGAAATCAAGGGCTGGAGAGATGGCTCAGAGGTTAAGAGCACTGACTGCTCTTCCAGAGGTCCTGAGTTCAATTCCCAGCAACCACATGGTGGCTCATAACCATCTGCAATGAGATCTGGTGCCTTCTTCTGGTCTGCAGGTATACATGCAAAACAGAATGCTGTATACATAATAAATAAATAAATCTTTAAAAAAAAAAAAAGAAAGAAATCAAACAAACGAGTCTATGAAATGAGATGGTGTAATAAAGTAGTCAGTGCAGAGTCTGGCACATTACAAAAGATTAAAAATCATCAAAGGAAAAGGAAGTTTTAAAATTTTCTGTTTTGTCTGGGTGGTGGTGGTGCACACCTTCTATCCCAGCACTCGGGAGGCAGAGGCAGGCGGATCTCTGTGAGTTCAGAACCAGCCTGGTCTACAGAGTGAGTTCCAGGACAGTCAGGACTACATAGGGAAACCCTGTCTCAAAAAACAAACTAACTAACTAACTAACAATAAATAAATCTATTTTGAGGCCTGGAAAGATGGCTCAGCAGTTAAGACCACTTCCTGCTCTTCCAGAGGACACAGATTTGGTTCTCAATACCAAAGTGAGTAGCTTACAACTACCAGTCCCAATTCTCCCTTCCAGCAGGACAGTGTGGAGAGCTTTGTAGTCGTGGGGGCAGCGACGAGAATTCAAGGTCTCTAATTGACTGGTGATCAGCTGTAGAGGAGGCGCCGGGATGAGGATATTAATAACGGTGCGCTGGAAACAAGCGAGGGATGTTGGAATAAAGCGGGGGTTGGTTGCAGTGTGGTGGTGATTGTGTTTTTCCCCTCAGGAGCAAATGGGGCCACAGAGGAGAGCATTAAATTATCTCTTGAAATGATGCCAGTAATAAGTCAGGCAGATTAGAAGCACTCTTGGCCTCGCCTACCGGACCACCTCTGCTGACCTTTCCAACGTGTCTTTTGCCTTGTCCTGTTCTGTACCAGGCTAGTTCCTCCCTTCTGGGATAGCTGTGTTCATTGTTCAGAGCCTCAGTCTACAAGGACAAAATGGACATTTTCCCGTCATCCAACAAGAATGATTGTGTAAGCCGGGTGGTGGTGGCGCACGCCTTTAATCCCAGCACTCAGGAGGCAGAGGCAGGTGGATCTCTGTAAATCTGAGGCCAGCCTGGTCTACAGAGTGAGATCCAGGACAGGCTCCAAAGCTACACAGAGAAACCCTGTCTCGAAAAAACCATGAGAATGATTGTGTATTATTTCTTATCAGAAATCAGAACACGCACCCAGCATAGGAGGAAGAGGAATTTGTAGGGACAAAGGTTTGGAATATTTGTAATGAGCTCTGTTCTGAGAAATCAGATCCATAGAGTCTTGATGATAATAAATCAGTACAACTACTGGCACCTCCACGGGCTGGCCGGTGGCCGGGTTCTTTGCTGAGCGCTCTTCCGGTGGGAGCCTGGATCTTCTCACCCTAGGCAGTAGGTATGTCTCTAACCTGAGGAGCGCAACACTCACAGCCAGGAGTGAGGAGCCTGGAGTGTGGTTGGCCAGGCTGGCTGGCTGCTGCTCTGTTTCCACCCACTAGATGGTCTGGAATAGGCTTCTCTAGGGAGGGAATCTTATCTGTCTGTAATTATCAGGAATGCCCTGGCTTGACTGACAATATGAAGCATCAGAGCTCCTTCCTGGGGCCACGGCTCAGTAGATGAAAGTGTGCCTCCACACCATGCGCCAGGCCATGCACATCCACAGATCCATACACACAAACACAGAATGTGGAAAAATAGAATTTAAATTGCTTTTAATTTATTTTTTAAAAACCTATGTGCATATGTGTGGCTGTCTGTAGTGAACATGAGCGTCGGTGCCCATGGAGGCCAGAGGTGTGGGGTCTCCCTAGAGCTATAGAGTTACAGGCAATTGGGAGCTGCCTGATTGAAGTAATAGGAAATAAACCCAGACTTTCTGAGCACTGAGTGCTCTTAACTGTTGAGCCATCCTTCCAGCTCAAAAATTTTTATTATTATTATTATTATTATTATCATTATCATTATTATTTTAAAAAGAACTTCCTGACTGACAGCTGCAGCTGAGGAGACACGTGTCTGTCAGTGAGGTGAGCACTGTGAGGAACTGGCTTGTACATTAGTACACTAACCATGTGTGGCTGTCATTCCCTCATGCAGACGAGCATGTCAGGGCGTCTCAAGCCAGGTACTGATAAAGTGCAACTCCAGACCACAGGGATGCAGGAAGTTAGGGCATCTTCACCGGAAACCAAATTAGTAGCCTCGTTGATATCATTCCTGGATATATCCTCAACAGGAGACCCTACCCAAGGCCATGGACATAAACCTGCTCTATTGCTATTGTTGCCATTCTTAAGAAAGGTTCTTATGTAGCCCAGGCTGGCCTCAAACTTGTTAAGTAGCCTAAGATGACCTTGAACTCCTGATCCTCCTGCCTCCACCTCCCAAATGCTGGGATTACAGGCATGTGCCACTCTGCTTAGCTACTTTAACATTTTTACCTTAAAATATTTCTCTCCTTAAACACAGATGGTCTCTACATGGGCAGCCTTTACAGTAAATGCTAATTGTGCTGGAATCTGGTTTTCAGCCGGTAAGAGGCTTCAACCAGAGTCTGGATTGAGAGCTCCTCTCCTTCTCCATGTCCTTATGTTTTCCTCTATCATTTTATCCTGCCTCAAAAGCAAGCAAAGCCCAGCTTCAAAGGCAGGGCTGACGATGCGGACGCCGCTAACCCTTTATAGTTCCTCCACTTCCCTGCCAAGAGTTTATGATTCTCATAGCTTAGCCTTCGACTTGACCAGACTCCAGGAGTTTAATTAACTATTTCTAGGATGCCTGGACTCCTAAGGGTGGGATTCCGGGGCCCTGAGACCCAGCCCGAGAGAGAGAGAGGCAGAGACAAGGGAGGCACAAGGAGTCATTTAATTCTACATTAAAAGAGAAAGTCCCCTCCCCCCACATTCCTCCCCCTCCCTCCCTGCCCCAGCTCCCTTCCAGTCTCACAGCAGAGACCCCAGAGGGGGCTTGACCTCTGTCCTCCGGGGAGGTCAGCTGGGGTGACCCTGCCTGTGTGTAGGATCCCGTGAGAGAGGCCCAGCTGCAGGCCCTGGAGGGCCAAAGCACACCCGGAAACGGGCTGGGGTCACTGAGGGCGGCCTAGGCAGAGGGAGGGGATCCCCTGCCCCTTTGTGAGCTGAGGAACAGGAGGAGATTAGTTCCACAGGCAGTGCCTGTGTCTCCAGAGAAAAGGGCTATTATGGACCGGCTAGAAATACAGGGCACAACCCACCCCACCTCCCCTTTTATTGCCATGGAGATGAGGGGTGGGTACTGGGTGGTAAAGAGCCAAAAGACGGGGAAAGAAAGGCAGGTAAAGGGGGGGTGGGGGAGTGGGGGGATGGGGAGGTAGGAGGGTGGGGGGTGGGGGGAGATTAGAGGGAGAAGCGGGAATGGGGGGTTCAGACTGATACTCCTGCCTACCCTTCTCAACTAGAGTGGCTGGTGGGGGTCTCCAAGGTTCCCCTCCACATCCTGCCTGCTGGGTCAGACACTGCCTGGGGCCTGCGAGGGCAAAGAACAGTTTGCTCACTCTCCTGGAGCTGGGCCTGTGACCTTTGAGGATGAAGGGTCTGACTCTCTGGGATTCAGTTGTAAGATGGCGACATGGAGGACAGCTGGGGAACAGCTGCTGGGCTCCACCCAGCTCCTAGAAACACCAAGTGTCCCAAATTATCGACTCTTCAAGGCCTTTGACTTACCCACGCATCTCCTGGGTATCCAGCAAACACTGATGTGATGTCAGCCTAAGTCCGCTTACCCGTGCCTTTGTGAGGCACCTTTGGCTGTTAGAATGTCCTTCTACTAGGTGGAAATATGTCTCCCTCTGATAGTCACATGAACCCACGGGGCCTGCAGAGCGGGATGAGCTACACATCTAACACTATAGAAAACGGCAAAAGTCTGACAGTTCTTGAAATGAAATATTTGAAGAAAGCTACTGGGGAAGACAACTGCTAGGGGTAGGGAATCATAATTCATAGTTTAGAAAATAGCTAAAGGTTAGTGGAAGTCCTAAATGGGAAGTGATTATGGCCACTGAACACTGGGTGGGCCACAGGTCAGCTATCTGGAGACGCCAGGATCTTGAGTGCTGCTCCGTATGAACACAGAAGGTCCTGCACAGGGACCTTGTGCATCTCACCAACTGGGAAATGTGCAGCCCAACAGACAGGGAAGAAATCCAGTTAGGATTTGCCAGAGGATCATGGCTGCTCTGTGGTCCCATGCCTCAGTCAGAAGCCCTGCTGCAAGTTAGGGAAGGTTCCTCCATTTCTACCGGATGCTCTTAGAAGCACAGCCTTGGGGTTGGGGAGTTAGCTCAGTGGTAGAGCGCAAGGTCCTGCGTTTGGTCCTCAGCTCCAGAAAAAAAAAAAAAAAAAAAAAAGAAGGACAGCCTGGTAGCATCTGACTTCTTCCTAGGAGGTTTATCCTAGAAGATGGTGATGCTCAGGCTGATATTGGGGGTGTCCTAGTTTGGAGGTGTGCATGGATTCAGAGGTGATGATGGTCTTCCACTGGCAAGATGACAAACTCCTGCCCACTCTCTGGGAAGCCTCTGGCACCCCCATAAGACTTTGTGGCAAGGTGGGTTAAGCTGGAGCACAGAATGTAGAAGAGGAAAAGGTGGGCAAACCTCAACTTGGAGGAAAACATTCGCTCCCTGTTCCCTCTGTTCCTTCCCCGAGTCCCACTGTCTGGAGAGACCTAGGAAGCCGGCTCCTCGGGCAGAACAGGTGTCCTGTAGGTACCAGAGGAACAAGAGATGAGCTGGCACCTGCGGTGGCAGGACAAA
>CABHPH010148612.1:22908-70372 GCA_902168325.1 Peromyscus nudipes | reverse complement strand
ATCCTGAATAATGGGCGTTAACAGATTAGAAGCAAGATTGTAAAACATCAGTAGCGAACTTCTGCCCTCCAGGGTCCTCCCATTGTGCTGTAAGCCCGTATTTAAGATCTCCTCCCCCCTTCAATAAATGACATTCGGCATTTAAAATTAATATATATATATATATAATTGAATGAATACTGCGAATGTAATCTATGAATACCACAAATGTGATCAATATCATGAGTGTAATTAATGAATATCATGAGTGTAATTTAATAAATAAATAAATAAATAAATAAAATAAAATAAAATAAAAAATACATTCACCATAGCAGAGCACAACCCTTTGTCTTTTGGCAAAATGAGGTCTAGTCCTCTCCTGTTTTCCATGACCACCTCTGCTAGCGAGGATAGGGAGTCCTGATGATGTGAGATGGAGTTTTCTAATTTTTCTATGTCCTCAACAATAGATGGATGGAGGCTGGAATAGTGCTGCTGCTGCGCAATCAGGACACAGCCCCCCATCCCCATTCCTGCTCGGCTAGCCCCCAGTAGCACAGATAGGGTGAGGGCTGTAACTGGTTCTCTCTTATAGCAGCTGGGGTTAATAGGCTAAATCAAGTTATGCAGGTCTTCCTCAGTGTTATATATTAGTCAGGACATGTGTCTGACTAATATACAAAACTCCTGGGTCTTATTAAGGACTGTGATATGTGCACATGGCATCAGCCCAGAGGAACTCACCCAACAGGTGTCACTCAAGGGCAACAGGTAGCCAGTCTGGATCCCAAATAGCACTGAGTATGATTGCAGTGGACTTGATATTTTAGTGGGACTTGTCCTATGCATAAGCCTGGCCCTCCATCTGTTGGAGTGTTAGGGAGGCCTTGGTTTGCCAGAGGCACTGTTGAGTGTTGGTGGTTGTACTATACTTGCCCATTACCTCTACTCCCTCCTAGAAGGGGGGTTGTATATCATAGCAGAGCCAATAAGAGGTTGTCAAATTGGGCCTAGTGGCATTAAGAAGCAGAAGGTCTTCTGGAGCAGGGAGAACAGCAGGTCCCTATCCGTTTGATTGGATGAGGGAGGAGTACTCCACAGGGAGTCTACATGGTTGGGCACAGTGGTAGTGCTGAGTCCCCTGGGCATAATGTGCTTTGGCGGGGGTTGGGGTGTTAAGTACCTTGTTGGACCCACTTTGGTTTTTAATGGGGACAGAGTATGCTGAATGGTAAAAGTAAGTTCAGGGTCATACCCAGAATGGTATAGATGCAGCCCCCATATGTTTCTGGCGGTCCAGTCAGCCTTTTTTTTTCCTCAGTGAATCTAATTATCAGGGAGTTGCAGTGACCTCCAGGGGTTGCCCATGGGTGACTGGGGAAGCGTTCCTTCTCATAACAGGGGCCACAGTCTACCCAGCTGCCTCTTAGTTGACATTTCCCTGTTCCCTGCATACTTCTGTCCCTCTAACCCACAGTAACCAGATCACCTTTGATTGGTGTCTCCCACCAGATATGTCCCCTGCTTACACAGCCCCAAGCAGTGCAGTAGGATGACCCTGGGTCTTCACATTTTTTAATCTGGTCTTTTCCCTGGGAATGGCCAGGATGTATATAAAAACTTGTTCCCTTGTTCTTTTCCTTCGACAGGAGAAGCACATCCATACCCAGGAAAGGGTTCCTGATCTGATGGGTCCCATGCCTCTCCCAACAGATCACAAAGGTCAACATACAGGTCTGGTAACCAGGTTTCCCTAGGCTCTCTGGTCGAGGAACTGGAGTTGGCAATGATGCTGGTTTCTGCGTTGACTATTAGCCATGTCTGGTTCCATGGCACATGAGAGTTATTGAGGTGACTCGTTTCAAAGGAGGCCTTCAAGAGCAGGAGCAACAGAAGCAGGATGGGCTTCATTTTCTTTGGCGATGGAGCTTGAGCTTCAGCGAGGTAGAGGGGTGTTTTGATGTCTCCCAGGTCTCGTCCCATTGTACTTCCAGAAGATTGAATGGGTCCACCAGTTGAGTGTGGGAGTGGTGGACCCAAGTTGCAATGCTGTCCACCTTGAGAATGGTGGGTGTGGTCAGAACAACAACATATGGCCCTTTCCATCTTGGCTCCAAGGTCCTGCATTGGTGTCTATGAATCAGGACCCAATCTCCTGGTCTGAACCTATGGGGGGTTAGGGTAGAAGCAGCCTCATAAATGGCCCAAAGTTGAGGTCAGACATCTTGATGGGTGATTTGGAGCCTCAGGTAGTGTCCAGGAGATCCTGGTCATCCAAGGAGGCAATCAGCTCGGTCTGCAAGCTTGGTATCATAGGTGGGGGTTCCCATACATGATTTCAAAAGGAGTAAGTCTCATCTGATAGGGTGAATTTCACACCCTAAATAAGGCAAAGGGAAGAAGAGCCACCCATTCTGTGCCAGTCTCTAGGGCTAATTCAATTAAGGTCTCATTTAGAGTTCTATTTACCCTCTCAAATTGTCCTGAGCTCTGGGGTCTATAAGCACAATGCAGTTTCCATTCAGTCCCCAGTGCAGTGGCTATTCCCTGACTTACCTGAGAGATGAAGGCAGGGCCATTGTCAGACCCTATCATAGCTGGAAAACCATACCTGGGCAGGATTTCTTCTATCAGCTTTTTTACCTCCACGTTTGTGGTTTCATGGTTGGTTGGGTATGCCTCATTCCATTCAGAGAAGGTGTCTATAAATACTAACAGGTATTGATAGCCAAATTTTCCTGACTTGATTGATGTAGCATGAATCTTAAAAGTTCTTATTAATAAAATCAAACCTGAGCCAGGTATTGGGGTAAATGCTGGAAGGTCAGAGAGACAGAATAAGCCACAGCTATCTCACCTTGCCGGATCCTCAGCTGGTCTTGCTTCCTCAGACTGGAAGCCTCTATGTCCTCATATCCAAATGACTCTCAGCTGAACTGCTGCTAGAAGCCTGAATGCTTAACCAGGCCAAATGCTTCTCCAGGCCAAATGCCTACCCAAGCCAAATGCCTTTTCTTCACGCCTTATATACCTTTCTGCTCTCTACCACCACTCCCTGGGATTAAAGGCTGGCTTTCTGGGATTAAAGGTGTGTATCACCGTGCCTGGCCGTTTCCAATGTGGCCTTGAACTCACAGAGATTCAGAGGGATTTCTGTCTCTGGAATGCTAGGATTAAGGGCATGTGCTACCATTGCCTAACCTCTGTTAAATATTGTGGCTGTTCCGTCTCTGACCCCAGATAAGTTTATTAAGGTACACAATATTTTGTGGAACACAATACCACCACATTTCCTCTCTTTTTGTCTAAAATTAAAAAAGCTTATAACTAATACAAGAAAAACTATATCCAGTAAGTATATACAATATACACAGTCAAGATTACATTAACGATGTCTAGTCCATTAACATTTGACAGATTCAGATAAAAAACTCCATTATATATTAACAATGTCCAGTCCAGTAACATTTGACAAATTCAGACAAAAAAATTTTTCATTACTTATCCTATTTAAAACAAGTAATTCCTTTTAAAAGTAGATTCCATAATCTTCCTTTTTATCTTATAATATCCATATTCTCTTTTTTTCATAATACATTCAGTAATCTACCTTTTGTCATTTTTGTATCTCCCCCTTTTTCTCCAGTGTAGATTCAGTGACCTACCTATTTATCCTATTATTTCTTTATCTTTTTTTCTCAGAGTAGATTTGATGATCTATCTCATATCTATTTTCTCTCTTTTTTTTATTTCTAGGGGTGAAGATATCTTTAGGGAATCTTGAAAAGAAAAAATTTAGGTTAATTGTCAAGTCCTGTATCATTTGTCCAGTCTCTGTATAATAGGAAAGTTCAGGGCTTGTCACAAGTCCTTGCTTGAGTAGTCTGTCAGGCTGGATCATCTCAGCTAGTCATCTCGAAATTGTCCTAAAGACGTTGTAGTTCAAAGTCGATCTTTTAGTCGTGTTAATCAGCTTAATGGCTTTACCATAGTCCTTGTGGAATCATCATTGTGGGATTCCGTCACCTTTTTGAAGATTTCAAAGTCTCTGTTAGGCATGGTCATGGTTCCCTGCAGACTTTTTTTTTTTGTGTGCCTCCTCTAAGGTTTGAAGTAATCACAGTCTGATAAATGTCTGTCTTTTGGAACCATGAACATTCTTGCCTAGAAGAGAAAATCTTCACAGCAATTTCTTCCCAACATTTGTCTTGCCAAACTTTTCCAAACTGACCTTTGCCGATGCTTTCTTGTAACACGATGGTCCTGGCAATTCTTCTCTGAACAAACAGTAGTAAGTCCTTTGTCCCAGGTAGCAGCATCACCGCAGTTACCAACACGATGAGAAGAAGCCAGCAACGTGGAGCAGCAGCTTTTGTCTCCATGGTCCCACCACTGTTTGTGGTTCAACCCGGGCCGAAGCTTCTCCCAAGCCTCCTAGGCCGGCCTCAAACTCAGGATCCTCCTGCCTCTCCCTCCTTCAGTAAATCCTATCGGCATGTGCCACCACTACCAGCTGAGTGTAGCTCGGGTCTTTTCAAGAATTCGTAGCACAAACGTTGGGCGCCAGATGTAGCATGAATCTTTAAAAGTCTTATTAATAAAATCAAACCTCCCAATATGCACCTGGTTGAGTTCCTCTTTACCTGGCACCAGGGTTGGAAGGGGTTGGTAAAGTGTTAGTCATCTGACAAGCATGGCATCTGGATATTATTTCTTCAATAGCCTGGCTGCTATTCTGTATTTTTACATGTGCTCATTTGAGTAGGTATTTCATCCTTTGGATTTTCAAATGGGATGACTGATGAATCTTTTTAACCATGATTAGACCCATTTCTTGTGGCAGGATGACTCGCCCATCTGCTGTTCTCCACCAGCCCTCTATTATATGAGTCATGGGCAGGGCACAGATCCAAGCTAGGTCAGCCGGGGTGTATTGGGGAATCTGCATCAGTCTCCTAGCTCTGGGGTCCACCAAGACTGGCATTACCTTTAGGGTGGACACCACCTCCCTGGCTGTTTGGTCTGCTGGGTTGTTGCCTGCTTGAATCAGTCCGGTCCCTTTTGGGTGTCCTGGACAATGGATAATGGCCACTTTCACAGGCTCCCATACAGCTTGCAGGAGCTGCAGAATTCCTGTTTATTTTTAATTGTTTTTCCTTCTGCTGTCAGTAACCCTTTTTCCTTGTAGTTTGCCCCGTGGATATGCATAGTAGCAAAGGCATATCTACTATCTGTGTGAATGTTTAGTTTTTTTTTTCCTTTTCCCTGTCTTAAAGCTTTGGCTAGGGCAATCAGCTCCACTTTTTGGGCAGAAGTCCCTGCTGCTAGAGGCTCTACCCAAATGACACCTGAGGTGGTGGTCGCTGCAGCCCCTGCATACATCTGTTCATTGTGCATGTGGCTGCTGCTGTCTGTAAACCAGGTGTCTTCTGTTTCTGGCAGTGGCAAATCTCACAGATCTGGGCAGATGCAATGTGCCTGGGCCAGTATCTCGGTGCAGTCATGGAGCGGTGACTTAAGGTCGAGGTCCAGCAGCAATGTAGCAGGATTAAGAGCTGTGGGCACTGGGATGTTATTCTGGCAGGGTTATGTAGCAAAGTCTGATAATGAGTCATCTGGCATAGCTCAGCCAGTGATCAGGTGGCTGTTTGAGGACTGCTTCCAAGGCATGCGGGGTGGTGATGGTTAAATTTGTCCCAAAGTTAGTTTATCAGCGTCCTTGACCAGCATTGCCACTGCAGCTATAATACACAGGTAAGGGGGCCATCCTGCGGCCACAGGATCCATCTTCTTGGACAGATATGCCTCAGGTCTTTTCTAGGGCCCTATGGTCTGAGTTAGTACCCCTTTTGCTATTCCTTTTTTTTAAAAAAAATCTATAAACAGGTAAAAAAGGGTTTATTTATGTCTGGAGACCCAAGAGCTGGGGCCTCTAAGAGTTTCTGCTTCAGGGTATCATAAGCCTTCTGTCTCTCCTCCATTCATGTAAAGCTGGATGTATTTTTGGTGGCTTCATAAAAAGGCTTAGCCAGCTCAGTAAACCCCAGAATCCATAGGCAGCAGAATCCCAATTTGCTCAGGAATTCCCTTACCTGTTTGTCAGTCTTGGGAGTGGGTATTTTCAACACCATCTATTGCGAGCATCTGAGAGCCACTTCTGGCCTCCCTCCAGAGCATACCCTAGGTACATTACCCATGACCTACAGATCTGAGCCTTTTTATCAGAGGCTCAATATCCCAGGTCTCCCAGTTCTCAGCTCCTTTTATTCAGGTCTCTCTATCAACCACTGCAATCAACAAATCATCCACATACCGTAACAAGTTTATATCAGTGTTCTGGTTTTGGTACTCACTCAGTTCCTCATGTACGCCTTCATCAAAGATGGTCGGTGAGCTCTTGTACCCTTGGGGCAATCTAGTCCAAGTCACCTGGCTGCTGACTCCGATTTCCAGAACATGACATTCAAAGGTCAAATATTGCTGGCTCTTGGGTGCCAAAGGCAGGCTAAAGAAGGCATCCTTCAGATCCAGAATTGAATATCATTGCCGGTCTGGATCAATGTGTTTAGTAGGATATAAGGGTTAGGCACTGTAGGATGTATGTCTATTACCCTTTTATTTACCTCTCTTAAGTCTTGGAGCAGTTGTTAATCATTGGTATGAGGCTTTTTGACTGGTAATAATGGTGTATTCCAGGCAGACTGAACTGGCTTTAGGACCTCAAGTGCCAATATCCTCCTTATATGGGGGCTTATTCCTTTCTTTGCTTCTGAAGGCATGGGGTACTGAAGGATTTTTACTGGGTCTTCATCAGCTTAGACCTCCACGTATATTGGAGAGTTATGTCTCACCAACCCCATATGCCCAGTCTCTGCCCATGCCAGTGGAAACTCCCATAGTCATTTTTCTATGGTTGGCTGAGGAGCTGCAGGTTTCTGGTGAAGTCTGTATTCCTCAGTCAGGCTAGTAGTCATCAACACCTGAACTGGTTTCCTGTTTTGGTGGAATAATTGAGCCCCTTCATCTGAGAAGTAGATCTAGGCTCTTATTTTTGACAAAAGGTCTTGGCCCATCAGTGGGTGGGCTCACTCTGGAATGACTAGGAACAAATGCCTTACCCATCCAATTCCCAAGTCCACTGTTCTTCAGGTAGTCCATGAATAACTTTTAGTGCCCATGGCCCCCTGTACCCACATTCTTGGTGGACATAGGTCTGCCTGGTATCAGGAGGACAGAGTTCTCTGCCCCTGTGTCCACCATGAATCTTATTGATTTCCCCTCCACTCTCAGTGTTACCCTGGGCTCAGGAAGGGGACCTGAGCCCTGTCTCCCCTAGTCACTGTCTTCCTCCAGGGCCATGGGGAGTACATGGGTAGTCAGGGGTGTCCTCCCTCTCCTCTTGGGGCATTCCTTTACCCAATGGCCTTCTTCTTTGCAATATGTACATTGTTTTTTCCCACCTTGGGCTTAGGCCAAGGTCTTCTGGTTTCATGCTGGGATGGTCCGGTTGGTCCAACTCCCTCTGCCAGGAGGACTTTTTAAATCTTCTCTATGCTGGACCTGCTGCTGTTCTAGTGTTCTCACAAAGTTTTTCCTGTCTTTTTTCTCATTTTTCTTCCTTCTGTACCCTCTTTTTCTCTCACCTTTTTTTCTCTTCATCTGTCTCTCTCTTATAGTAAACCTTCTCCACCACTGCCACTAATTTCCTAAGATTCTTTTCACCTAATCTTTCCAGTGACTATAATTTTCTTCTGATATCTGGAGCTGCCTGGTTGATATAGGCAAACATTGTCATCTGAGCTGATTCTTCAGCATCAAGATCATATGGCGTGTATTGCCTAAAGGCCTCTAGAAGGTGCTCTAGATAGGCGACCAGACTCTCATTTGCCCCCTGCCTAACATCATAAACCTTAGCCATATTGTTTGGCTTCCATGCAGTCACTTTGAGACCTGCCAACAGAGCCTGGTGGTAGATGTTGAGCCTCTCCTTACCTTGTGCCCTGTAATAGTCCCAATTAGGTGGGTGGGAGAAAAATAAGCATTGATGGTCACTGTATCAGTGGTGGGAGCTCCTGTGGGACCGGGAACCAATTTCTGACCAGCCTCCAGGATTCTATTCCTCTCCTCAGTGGTGAACAGGATGCTTAGAAGTTGACCACAATTGTCATAAGTGGGCTGGTAGGTAAAAAGAACAGTCTCTAAAAGATTAATTAAATCCTGGGGGTTTTTGGAAAATGGGGCATTCTGTTTGTGCCAGTTGTACAGGTCACTGGTTGTGAATGGCCAATAATGATAGGGTTGGTTCCTGTCAGCATCCACTGTTTTGGCAGGTCTAAGGGGTAGGGCTACTGAAGTGTCTAGCTGTGGAGTGGCACCTCTTCTGCTTGGGTTGCTTGAGCTGGCCCCTGTGAAGGAGGTTCTGGTTGGGGCTGTTGGTTGGATTGGGGGATTGGCGGGCTGAGGGGGAGCAAGCAGGGGAGAGTAGGGTGGAGGGAAAAGTTCAGATTCCTCCATTCCTCCTTGAATGACACGGCTTTGGGTCACCTTTCTTGAGTCTCACAGGAAGCACCTGTGAGGGGGAAGATGTTAGCAGAGGGGCAGTAGGTTTGGGACCAGGACCCATGGGTGGTTGCAGCAGGAATGGTTTGACCCCTGGGAGGGGTCCCTCCAACCTGTCAATGAGCCCCCTCCAGGTGACTATATAGGGGATTTGATCTAGGTGGCCTGTTTGTGGCCTGAACACAATCTCCTTGACTCTGTGTGTGATCCTGGAGTCAAAGGTCCCCTCCCTTGGCCACCTAATGTCAAAAGCAGGCCATTCTGAGGAACAAAAAGTTATCTACTTATTCTTCATTTACGCTCTTGTTATGAGCAATCTCCTTTACATCCTTCCTATGAGCTAGGGTCAGGTCGAGAAAGGATGAAGGAGTGTTTCCCATGTACAGACAAAGGTGAACAGAAATGTAAGAGACCACACTTATCAACAAGACAGTCAGACAAAATGGAAGAACTAGGGCCCTCAGCAGAGTTCTGCTGCAGCTGACAGATGGTCCAGGCAGATGGGTTTCTGGAGAGGAAGCCTGTTATGCCAAAGATAGTAGAGATGGGGTGGGGACAAGTCAACAGAGTCTCCCAATCTGAAGAGTTCTCGGATACACAGATGGGACCCTCATGAGTCCCTGGCAAAGTGGCCTCAGACTCGAGACCCCTGAACAGATGAGGAGAGGGGATGTCTCCCGACTCCTCCAGGTTAGCTTTTACTGCATGGCCGAAAAAGTGGATCCTCTCAGACACTGACACCTGTTTTCAGAAAAAAAGAGTCTTGTGCAAGTATGTCATGCTGCCAATTTCAGCATAAGGAAGGAAACTCAGTATATGGGCCACCAAGACAGCTTAGTTGGGAAGAGTGCCTGCTGCACTCCCTCCCAGTTCCTACCCCCAACTGCCACACAGAAATAAATGCACAAAAATGTGGGACAGTGAAAAGGCTTACTTATTCACTTGAGTTCAATTCCCTGTCCCCAGAGAATTTGTCCCACAAATTGTCCCCTGACCTCCACGCATGGGTATTGAACATGCACACAAAATGAATAAACATGCAAATGTAGTAAGAAACTCAATACAGGTCCTTTCTATCTATGGATTTTATATTTATAGATTGAAACCTTGGAAACAAACTACTTGGAAAAGAATCTCTACAATGATAAATGTATTGTTTCCTCCTATCTTTGTCCTGTACTCGACACAATAAGACTAGGGTCTATGCAGTATTCATATTAGGTATTGAAAATAATCTAAAGAAGATTTGAATGTGCGGGAGGAAGAGTAGAGTAACAAGACTATTTTACTAGATTCAGAGGGTTGACTGTGTGTCTGACTCAGACACTAAAGTCTTAATCACTTTGCATTTCTATTTGCTTTATTGACATCTATTGTTATTATTGACAGGGTCTCACAATGTAATCTGAGCTGGCTTTGTACTTCTATGTCTCCTGCTTCATGCTCTCTCTCTTTTGAAACAGGGTCTCACTATGTAGCTCTGGATAAGCTGAAACTGGCTACAAAGACCAGGGTGGTTGGGAGCTCAGAGAGATCCAACTGTCTCTCCCTCTGGTGTTCTGGGGTTAAAGGCATGCAGCACTGTGCTCAGCTTGCTTGGTGTTGTATCATGAGATTAACATGCATCCATCACCAAGCTGGCTGTATTTGTATCTTGAACCATGTTTTTCTCCTTGTGACTTTGACCCATTCTGCACTCTGTTGATAAAGAAACTGTCCCCATCCCCAACACTGTGGAATAAGGAGGGAACAGAGGACACTCACGTATTATGTCCATCTGGATGGGGTCACTCCTCTTGGAACTGACTTGATTGGATACTTCACACTGATAGTCCCCGGAATCCTCAGTCCTCACAGAGTCTATTTGGAGGGTGCGGTTGTTTGCAGACAGCCTTGTCCTGTTTGTGATAACCAGACTCTTGCCTTTGAAGAGCCAATGGATGGAGATCCCAGTGTCGTTTGATAAGCAGGTCAGGAACACAGAGATTAGGTCTTTGACTGTGGTGTTGGTGACTTGGATGGAGGGTGTAGTCACTGGATCTGTGGATAAACAGTGGAGGGGACAAGCTGAGTGTGGTGGTATTGTGTTCCCCAAAATATTGTGTATGCTAATAAACTTATCTGGGGTCAGAGAACAGGACAGCCACAATATTAAACATAGAGGTTAGGCAGTGGTAGCATACGCCTTTAATCCTAGCATTCCAGAGGCAGAAATTCATGTGTTCAAGGATACACCCAAGCATGGTGACCCACGCCTTTAATCCCAGAAAGTCAGCCTTTAATCCCAGGGAGTGGTGATAGAAAGCAGAAATATATAAGGCGTGAGGACCAGAAACTAGAGGCATTTGGCCTGAGCAGGCCTTTGGCCTGGAGAAGCCTTTGGCCTGGAGAAACATGTGGCTGGTTAAGCTTTCAGGCTTCTAGCAGCAGTTCAGCTGAGACCCATTCTGGATGAGGGCTCGGGGCATCCAGTCTGAGGAAACAAGACCAGCTGAGGATCCAGCGAGGTGAGATAGCTGTGGCTTATTCTGTGTCTCTGACCTTCCAGGGTTCACCCCAATACTTGGCTCAGAGTTTGATTTTATTAATAAGAACTTTTAAGATTCATGCTACAGCTGAGAGTCTTTCACCCTCAGAGATCTCAGCCAGCTCCCAGGGTCCATAGAATGAAGTGGCCCTCTGCAGGATTGCATGTTTGGGTTCAAGATATGGTCTGTAAGGATAGAGCTGAAGCTTACTCCTACCAAGAAAACTCATAGTGACCCTAACTCAGGTTGTTTGTGTAGATTCCACACTGAGAGCCTCTTCAGCACACATGTCCAGATATCTCATGGTGGGGGGAATGTATTTCCCAATGATTTTTGTGGGAATTCTTACTCACACTTTCTGTGAGTGTGAATAGTCAGGTCCCTCCTTTATGAAATAGTCTTCTGTTTATTTTTTATTAAAAAGTTTGTCATGGGGATAAGATGGCCCACTTCATCTTAAAGGTATTAAAGCATAGACCTCAGGACAGGGAGAAAACCCTAACTGAAGAATTTCTGTTTGGAGAAAAAGATATATTTCCTTCCCCATGGATATGGAATAATACTACAGAGAAGTGAATAATCACAGTGCTGACCACAGCCTGCCATTTAATCCTCAGTAGTGACAATTTTTGAGACAGGGTCTCACTGTATATTCCCAGCTTGCTTGGAACTTGCTACGGACACCAGGCTGGCCTCAAACTCACACTTTCTACCTGCCTCTCACTCCTCAGTCCTGGCATCAAAGATGTGTACCACCAAACTCAGCCAACATTTGTTTTTTGAACCTTGAGAAGAGTAAGCAAAAGAGTATCACCAACTGTCAGTGACATGGTTCACCCTGACTTAGAACAGGGCTCTATGGCACCTTTTCCACCCACTCTTCCCATCCCTTAGAGTCAGAGCTGAGCCAGATACCCCACTGGTGAGACAGAAGCAGACCTGGGAGCAGAGATCTAGGCCCCATCTGTGGGAAATTTTTCTCTGGGGCACAATTGAAAACCCTGGGTGTTCCTTGTAGGTCATGGAAATCATAAAATCAAAATGGAGGGGACAGGAAAGCTTGTGTTAGGCACAGAAAGAAGTCTTGACTTTGAGGCTCTCCTAACCATGGAAAGAATCTGATACAACCAAAGGCTTTCCAAAGCTGGGAGAACCTCCTCACATTGCAAGCTCCATCCCTATCAGCCAGAAATCAGAGAACCAGAGGCCATTAGACATAGGAATGGAGCAGGAGGCTTGGGGAAAGACTGAGTTTTGCTTGTTCCTATAGACATGGGCTGGAAATTAAATGCTTCTGCACCTTCCCAAAAAGCCAAAAGACTCCACTCCAAAGCTGGTGCTGATATTTCAGAGATCTACTTACTAAGGACTGTAATGTTCTTCACTGTAGTCCTATTGACTCCAGGGAAAAAGTTATAGATGAGGCAGGAATAGGATCCAACGTTATTAGTATTGATGTTGGGGATAAAGTACTCTTTGGAGGATGACTGGAGCTCTCCATTGACAAACCAAGAGTACTGTGCAGGTGGGTTAGCATCTATGTAGTAGGAGAGGCTGGGGTTTGTCCTTGATTGGAAATGAATATTTGAGGGGGATGTGATAGTGATATCTGGATCATCTATAGCAAATAGAATAAACCACATGTGATGTCAGCAGAGGGAAGGGGAAATCCTGGTCTGCAGAAGGCCATAGTATCTCTTTGAGCTGTGCTTTAATCTTAGTTAAGCAGATTTCACCCAGAGTTGGGGTGCAGATTAGTAAAAGAGTACTCATTCAGCATGAACAAGACCTGATTTTTCTAAAGCACAACACACAAGCATCTGTACTTCACACTCATGTGTGCAAGTACCTGAGTATGACATGTCTCCTGGCTTCACCACCCCGAGCCTCCTAGGCAGAAGTCCCTGCAACACATTCAAGCTCAAAGCTGGGCCTGTCTACATGTGCTTGGGCTGAGCCAGGATGCCCTGGCAGCCTAGGTATCTGTATGGTAGGTCTGTGTCAAGAACCCAAGGGGACCAGGACCAAGTATGGTAGCTCTAGCCCTCTTTTTTGGGCAGTTGATGACACGATGAAATAGAAAATACTTACAGGTAATGTTCAGAGAGAATGGATCACTTGGGGAGTCCCTCACTGGGTTCCAGGTTCACATTCATAGGGTCCTGTGTCAGTCCTCACAACACTGAGTAAAGTGAGAGTTCTATTGTCCTCAGACAACAGTCCTACAGCCTGTCCTCTTCTGAGATGCTTCGGTCATTTAGCCTCCACAGGTAGGTTATATTCTGAGTCTTATTCTCATACATTAATACTAATGACTCTGCATCCTCCAAGGGATTTGAATTGTTGGTTGTGATGTTGGGCTTGAGTAGCAGTGCTGTGCTGACCACAGAGAGATGATTGTCCTGTGTGGTACTGCTGAGTCTTGTAAAGGCCTCTTCCAACTAGAGATAGTCTCTTAACTCCAGGCCAACCCAGATCCTCAAAGAATCAGGCAGTAAAAAATTACAGGCAGATGAAGTGGCTGAGTACTCACAGATAATGGGGCCTCCTGTGCTGTATATATGAGAAGCAAGGGCTTTCTCATGAGTGAACTGAGCTGCAGTATTTGGTAATGGTCAAAATCAAGACTTAGAATGAGAGACTTCATTTTATCTCCTGGTCCTCAGGGATCCATTGCCTGCCTTGAGACACAAGGTTTGAGTCCCTCCATCTACACTGACATCCCCTGCTGTGTTTACACCAGAGTCCTCCAAGCCTTTGCTGTTCAGGACTGTCCTACAGATAGGTTATGATTAGTCTTCCCATTGAGCTTCCCTGAGAAACCTGACAGCCTGTCTGAGATCTCACAGAGCTCAGGATCTGGCTGACATTTAGTTCAGGTGGGCAATGGTGGGCTAATCTTGTCAGGTGTTTGATGTTGGTTGACATGAATCTGGGAGCCCTATAAGAATCCTGAGTCTATGAAATGATCTAGAGGAGTGAAGGTCAACTAGTAGGTCTCCATGGTGGGGAAGCTGGAGATGTGGTTGTGTACAGATAGCTTGTGCGACTGATGGCCTATGTGACTCATACTCAGTGACTGTGTTTCCTGTCTCAGCTTCCCTATAACAGAACACATAGTAAATGATCATTGCTATGCCTGCAAGTTAACCTTGAATGTGAACAATGACCTGACCTTCCACCAAGAAGTGTCTGTTAGTATTTGCCTGCAGGAAATAATCCCTCTACTGGGCATGGAGAGATGGCTCAGGGTTTAAGAGCACAGACTGCTCCTCTGGAGGTCCTGAGTTAATTTTCCAGCATCCACATAGTGACTTACAACCATCTATAATGAAATCTGGTGTCCCTTTCTGGTGTGCAGGAAGAACACTCTATAATAAATAAATAAATAAATAAATAAATAAATAATTGAATGAACTGGCTGTGGGAAGGAAACACTAAGGAGATATTAGTAGCAGGATTTAAATTTCACATTGGAAAGAGGAGCAGATTAGAAGTAACCCACAGAGAATTGTAGTCAATGGCAGTGTATATTTCAGAATAGCCAAGAAAAATTTCCAATTGTCTCACCATAACAAATGTGAGATAAATGTGGTAGTGGATGTTAAATAGTTGACTTAACCATTCTGTCTGGTACACAGACATCATAGATCACACTCTATTTCTCCAGACTAAGTACAGTTGGGATGCCAGTTAAAGCACTATTAACAAGTAATAGACCATGGATCAAGAAAGTGGAAAGGTCATTTTCAAGTGCCAAAAATGTTACATATTGTACATCTGAACACAGGTCAAAATATAGAAAGAACTCTCACAGTTCAACAATAGTAACAATAAAACCACAAGCAGCTCAATCCAAAGAGAAGGAAAAGACCTGATATTCCTTTTAAAGAAAGAGGAACAGATGACCAATAAAGACAGGCTGCTTAGTTTTTGTCTATTTGACAGACTAAATTCACATGGGAAGAGAAAACCTCAGTTGAGGAATCATCACCTCCATCACAATGGCTGGCAAGGAATTTTCTTAATTACTGTTTGGTGGAAGAGGACCTGGTGCTGTCCCCTTGCACATAGCCCCTTTCTTATGGGCTCTACAAGAAAAGCAGCTGAGCAAGTTGTGGGAGGAAGCCAGGAAGCATTCCCCATGGTTCTTTCCTGTACTTCCCTCAAGGACAGATTCTGAACAAGACATTTAAGCCAAATAAACCTCTAACTGTCAAGTTTGTTTGGGTTGTGGCATTTCATCACAGTAACTGGAAAGCTAATAGAACAACACATACAGTAATGCTATGGGAGCCGGGTGGGGGTGGCACACGGCTTTAATCCCAGCACTTGGGAGGCAGAGGCAGGTGGTTTCTGCAAATTTGAGGCCAGCTGGGTCTACAAAGTGAGATCCAGGACAGGCACCAAAACTACATAGAGAAACCCTGTCTCTAAAATACCAAAAAAAGTAATGCTATGGAGTCATGTGTAGTGGCACTCGCCTTTAATCGCAGCACTCAGGAGGCAGAGGCAGGGGGATCTCTGTGAGTTCCTGGCCAGCCTGGATACAAAGTGAGTTCCAGGACTGCCAGGGCTACACAGAGAAAACTTGTCTCAAAAAACCAAAAATGAAAAAAAGAAACAGAAATGCTTATGGACCAGGCTTGGTGGTGCACACCTTCGATCCCATTACTCTGGGAATTCCAGGCTAGCCAGCCAGTAGGATAGAGTCTCACAACAAAAAACAAAAACATGCTTAACATGAATAGTCATTGTAAAAATGCACATGAGTGGCTGACCTAAACTGTACATTGTTAAAAATAAGTCATACGTAAATTATAAGCTATTAAAGGTAATTATTAGGATACAAGTTAAAGCTTGATCATCTTACAAATGATCAAATTCTCTATACAAAACTATGTTTAGAAACAGGCTAAGTATGCTGAATATTAACATAATAATTTCTTTACTTTACCCTTGATATTTTAAAAATGTTCAAGCTTCCCACTTTAAGCTATGCCATGCCTCTTACTGCCAGTGTTTAGCCCAAATTATACTTTGATATCATTTAGATTATATTTCTATTTACCAGGTCTCAAGATAATTTGCCTTGCTATACAATTTGAATAAAAGATAGCTCACTAAAAAGATTTCGGAATAATCTTTTACTGTTATTTCATTAAAAGAAATTCACTTTACATTGGCTGTCCTCAATAATCAATCACCTGTGTCTCCTGACTAATGAAATACATAAATGCTTTTCGATGTAAAGTTTTTATAAGGGTATCAAAGTTTAGATATAGAGACTGTTTAGGAAAGTTAAAACATGACTTATGATATATGAATTGCCAGTTATTGGGATAGATAAATATAACATATAAACATCTAGATATGTTATAAATGACACCTGAGTCTCAGTAAATAACCTAGAGATACTGAGGATGTATGCCTAAGTTATATCTATGGATAAAGTTTTTATAGAGATCTGAGATACTTATGTATGCCTTAATAGAGGAGTCTACAGACCTCCCCCAGAGGAGAGACTGGGGCTAATAATAGTAGCTCAAAGCTCCTCTGCTGTAGAAGGTATAATAATTATCCCAGGAATGATTGATCCTGACTTTACTGGGAAAATTAAGATTATTGTAAACCTCCTACAACAACAATTCAGATTCTACAGGGCAGCGCCTAAGGGAGCTGCCAGTTTGGATTCTAATGTTATGGTCTTCTGGATTCAGGAAATTAAATATTCCATACCAACTATGCCCTTAAAATACAGGGAAAGAAAATAGTTGACTTGCTAGTCATAAGCATAGACATTTCTTACATTTTAGAAAATTATTGGCTAAGTACTTAAGACGACTATTACTCTTTCATCTCTGATAGGTCTAGGTCAATCTAATATTGTAACCAAAAGCTCAGGAATATTAAAATGGTAAGAAAAATAAAATTATGGCATATTTTGCCCACAGGTCACCCCCTTTTTACCTAACCCTCTGTGAGGAAGAGACATGCTGCAATTAATTTGTGTATCATTAATTTCTGTTATGAATTAATATCAGCTCAAATGATATAGATGAGTTTTAAACATAAAAAAATTGGGTAAACAAACCCAAGACAAAATTGAGCCCATTATTCTAGAAATTATAAATGACAGACACGGCCTAGGGTATCAAAATTTATTTTAGGGACCCCTGTTCACTGCTGATCCCACTACATGGAAATCTGATGCTCCTATCTGGGGTAAATAATTGACTTTGAGAGAATTGTAGCTGCTACTTGTCTGGTGGAGGTAAAACTTAAAAATAGGGCATATAAACCTCCCACCAGCTCTTGAGTCACCTCAATATATGTTCGTTAAAAAAAAATCAGGCTTACAGGCTGTTACAAGACCTTAAAATATTAAATGAAATTTATTGGAGCCAAGGGGAGCTTCACAGCCTTGCTTTCCATCTCCCACAGCCACTCCTAGAATCCAAAATATAATTGTCATAGACATACAAGATTGCTTCTTCACCATACCTTCTCACCCTAAAGATTGTCAGCATTTCGCCTTTAGCTTGCCTTCTAACCCTGACACAATGGAAGTCAAAAGCTGACATGCAGAGCAAGAAATATAAGTTCTGTTTATCCAAAACTCATTGATTGAGGTGAGTTCCTCATCATATATAAAATTAACTACCAGAACTAACTGTCAATTAAGTTTCAGTCCTCCAATCAAATAATAATATATAATGTATGTACATATATATTGCAATATCTATATTGCACAGGTGATATTATATTTATATCAAAATATAAATCTTATGAGTCTAGGCATATAAGTCTATATTGGCACTTTCTCATGTCTGTCCAACAATTACAAATTTTCTCCCTATGAAAGCTCACCCATGAGGCCTTAGTCCTTATGATTTATGGCTATGAAATAAAGAAATAATACACCATTTATTCCACTGCTTTTCAATTTTAGGAAGGCCTAGAGCTCATAATTGGACAAGGGCCTTAAATATACTTCAAGAGCTCTTAGCAATTGGTGCCTAACTTTTCATATCTCCCACTACAGGCATTATTATTATCCCCAAAGCAAGTCACAAAGATATAACTAAGCCTCTGGGACCATCTCAGTTGTATTTGTAAAGGTCCTGATGTTTTCATAACATGAAAAAGATGATATGCTTACATGTTTTCACAGGATACTGATCCATCTTTATGAATTCTGGATTGCCTGGTCACACCATATAATAGGCTGCTGCAGGACAAAAGTGCTCTAAAGCTGCCAGTCTGAAGACAGGCTGTTATTTACTTCTAGATTCTTAAATATTGAGCTTTGACTTTATGAATAAATTGATACAATTCCAGATCCTTTTGATGACTCTGTTCATCAATGATCTTAACACTTATAGAAATATGATTAGAAATAATCCTGTCCTCAATGTATTTTTGTTAATTTTGATCAAAAGATAATTAAGACTTTATATATATGAAACATTTCAGATTTCATTCTCTGACTATCCTTCTGTTTTGTTGAGACTCCAAAGATTCATAATTTTGCTCTGACATAATTTACCACTGTTATCATATTGCTAATATGTCTGAAGATTTTGTCTTTTAAGAAGGTTCTTATAAGCTTCAGGAGGTCAAAATTCACCAATGCTCACAAGCCAAGAAGGACCAGGAGGAATGCAACCTGATTACAGTTTATGTCTCCCATTTACAAATTTTCTTTTTTTCTCTGGAAGGGTGGATTTTGCCCTCTCTCCCTGGCCTGATGTCCTTCTCTCATCTGCTAAAACCATGCATTTAATATGCCATAGGTACACTTAAGAGAAAATGTTTCCTCCTTAAAACTCCTCAACTGCATGTTCTAATACATATATTTGTTATGTATTCTGATGCATAACAAATTCTGATCATTTAAAGAGTTTCAGGTTGTTACCCTCTGGACCACAGACATGCTGTCAAGCTGCAGGTCTGCACCCCATTCTCCAGCCCACATGGATGTGTTGTTCGCTCAGCCTTGCATCATGTCCTCTAGCCCACAAGACAGAAAATCCTGCTACTTATGTCTTACAGAGCCTGAAACAGCCTGCTCTTCCTGGGTTTGTACTGCATTCTAGCCTTCAAGACCCTCAGTTTCGCCCCCATATCAGCAGGAAGTAACCATGAATGATTTCTACTGCCCCTTTGTGACCTACCCCTCTTTCAGTACTGAACTCCCCAGCCCAGGGGTTGGACTGCACTTAAAAAATGCTCTATTATTAATTGTATAAATTCTGCCCATGATCCTGAAATGTATATATTGTCATATATTCTCCTCATGTACTTCTGACAATTGTTCTGTATTTAAGTCTTGCTATGTATACTCTGACACAGATTATTACAGTCCACTCCTAGCTAAGTGGGTTAATATTGCCTTGATCACAAATTTAAATTATTAGGTCAGTTTCAGCCTTGGTCCCACAGGTGCTCATGACTAACTCAAGTAACTCTTTATCTAAAAATGCCTCTTTAAAATACACTTTAACCAAGTTAATACCACTAATCAGAGATTGATAGAGGTGTGTTCCAAAATAAGCATTTCTTTTTGATAAGTCACAGTTATAGTATTTAGACACATTTGATCATATTATGCTATACTAGCTAATGATAGATTTTTATGTTACTCCTCTGCTCCCTTCTTGGGACAGAGATATTCTGATTACATACAACTACACCGTTTAGATGGCTAAACTAATTCTCAGCTTGCCATCTACATACATTATTGATTATAAATATTAATTAGCCATTACTTTCCATTTTTCAAGTCATCTCCAAATTTAAATTTTTCCATGTTTTTCACTACCCTAGAGAGAATAAAACATTCTCCTTTTTTTTGTTTTGTTTTTTGTTTTTTTGAGACAGGGTTTCTCTGTGTAGTTTTGGTGCTTGTCCTGAAACTCGCTCTGTAGACCAGGCTGACCTTGAACTCACAGAGATCCCCTGGCTCTGCCTCCCAAGTGCTGGGATTAAAGGCATGTGCCACTATGGCCTGGGTAACATTCTCCTTTTTTTAATAAATGAAAAAACTGGAACTGCTTCAAGCCATAGGAAAACATAATGGATTCATCTACTATCACAGAAACTACTACTTGGAAAGGTCAAGGATTTTCCAAAGGTCAAACCGTGGTTAGGAATTCTTGGTGATATTTTAGCTTTTGTATATATATTAAGTAGTTCCTACAATGATTTTCTTGTATGCTATGTGTGCTTCCAAGAACTCCTAACAGTGTGTTTATCTAAAAATACCTATCATGCATCCAAGGCCAAACAATCTCCCCAACTAAGGTATTATGACCTTATAGAAACAACGCCTGTATCCTAGGTCAGGTGGATAGCTTCATTTCTTGTGCAATTTAAGCTGAGACCCTCCTTTCTTATACAGCGTTACTAATATTATAGACTCCTAACTTCTTACCTAACCGCTTCTAGGAATGTAGACTGAGTACATAAATCCTCATTTTTTGCTCTACTAACCAATCATTAGCTCTCAGTCTCAGTTGACCCCCTCTTTTACCACACCCTTTTTGGTTGTAAAAGAAAGCCTGATAGTCACTGCTTGAGGAAAATTCGCAGCTACCTTTAAAACCCTGTAGAAATTCAAGCCTGATGACCTTGCTATGCCAGAGGATTGTTATTGCGTGGGTTTATAACTGAGTACCTCAGAGACTTGGGAAAACTGAGAGGTATAAGGAGACTTAGAGGATGATTTTGAGGAGAGAACTTGAGGACAAGATGGAAGATGAGGAAGAGTGAGATAGGGAAATACTAGATGAGTAAGGAAGAGATGAAAAGGATCTAGATGAGGCAGAATTAAGGTGAGAGAATTAAGAAAGAAGTTAGAGGGGACAGCAGATAAATATAGAGAGAAATCAGGCAAGAAAGGAGCTAGGCACGAGAACAGAACTGCAGTTGTGTAGACAGAATTTTAACCCAGAGGATTAAAGTAGACAAAGAAAGAGCTTGGGGTACTTAGATTCATTACCCCCCCCCCCGAAAGAATAATATTAAGGTGGGTCCTTAATAATATTTGAGAATAACCTCCTCTAATTTTTGGACCACGATGGCTTAAAGTTAGAGTTCAACATAAACAAAAATTACAGAGTCTACAATCCCATGGAAATTGAATAATGCTCAATGGAATCACCAATGGGTCAAGGAAGAACATTACCAAACTTTTTATGAGGCTACAGTTACCCTGATACCCAAACCACACAAAAATGCAACAAAGAAAGAGAATGCAGACAAATCTCCCTCATGAACATTGATGCAAAAATACTCAATAAAATACTGGCAAACCAAATTCAAGAACATAGCAAAAAAAAAAAAAATCCACCATGAAAAAGTAGGCTTCATTCCAGAGATGCAAGAATAGTTCAACATATGAAAATCTGTCAATGTAATCCACCATATAAACAAACTAAAAGAAGAAAACCACATAATCATTTCATTAGCTGCTGAAAAAGCCTTTGACAAAATCCAACACCCCTTCATGATAAAGGTTCTATAGAGATCAGGAATATATTGAACATGCCTAAATGTAGTACAGGCAATTTACAGCAATCTGACAGCCAACATCAAATTAAATGGAGAGACTCAAAGCGATTCCACCAAAATCAGAAACAAGACAAGGCTGTCCACTCTCCCCATATTTATTTAATATAATACTTGACGTTCTAGAGCAACAAGACAACAAAAGGAGATCCAGGGGATACAAATTGGAAAGGAAGAAGTCAAGCTTCCACTATTTGCATTTCACTATTCACATATCACGATATGATAGTCTGCATAAGCGACCCCGAAAATTCTACCAGGGAACTCCTACAGCTGATAAACACCTTCCCACCTTTCTGTGGGAAGACTGGGTGAGTTGAAGTGTGAGGAGCTTAGCAAGTGTCCTTTCCCCTTCTCTGTGTTTCTAGGTTAGTTCTCCCTCTTCCTTCCAATCCCCGAATTCCATCAGTTTCATCCAGGCAGTCACATGAAGCTGTGGGAATGTGAGACAGGGTGATTGGGATTTTGTGTGTTGAATCTTCCGGCATTTCAATGGCTACATCTTTTCCTCATGGTCTCAGTTGTGGCAGCCCTGAATAAGTGGTCTCTTGTGGCTGTGATATAAGTGATAGAAGGCCCAGGCTATTGACTCTCAATGTACCAGGTCCTCTGCAGAGACCATGGTTTCTGCAGTGGGGTAGGAAAGCAAGGCAGACTCTGTAAGACCCCATTCCCCTCTGCTTGCTGACTGTGGGGAACTCAGTCTCGACCTTGCAGAAACTCTGTTGGAACTACACTGCAATCTAAGACATGCCTCCTCCTCTGCCCCCAGAGAGATCATATCTGCATGTGTCCTGAGGGCTATCTCAGGCTCACCTTCACAAGCATATCCCTGTACTAATACCTCGCTTGCCTTAGCCCATCATGGCCACATCCTGGAGGATGAAAACTAGTAAAGTACCAGATTTGAAATTTTGTATCAGACCCCCCTCCTTTTTTCTCTCCTATTTTTATTTAGTAGCCATGTTACAGTGGTTTCAATAGTTGGATAACATGTTCTCCCCACACCCCTCATGTTTCAATGCCATCCTCACCCCTTTACTCCTTGTTGTGACTTTGGGGCTCAATCCTCACCAGTCTGCTCAAGAGTGATTATTAATGCTAATGTTGACCATGATGGTATGGTATTTACGATGTGGCTGGCCCTGTATTTGTATCTGGTTTCATCTATATGATGAGTCTGTCACATAGAAATTATTTCCATTCAGATGATGAAAAACTGGAACTTAAAGTGGTTTTTTAAAATTACTTAAATCTGTATGGTTAATCAGAGATAGACCTGGCTACCTGGCTTCAAGGTTAACACTAGTGGTAGGAATAACTGCAGCTAACATTTTTTTCTTCCTGTGTGTGTGGTATTTTGCCAAAAAAGTTTACCTGATTTTTATATTGTCTTTGAAAACTACTATGAGGCAAGTGAAGGATGTGATATATCCTAGCATCCTAGCATCAGAGGCAGAGACAGGAGGAGTATGAATATGAGGCAAGTCTGGGTTATATAATGAGACTCTTGTCTCCTGAAAGTTCTCCCAAGCTAGTGGAAGGAGAAAACTAAAGATGAGAATGAAGATAACAAAACAGAGACTAGAGTAACTGCAAAGAAAGCTGATGCACCAAAAGTTGGTTCTTCAAAAATTATTAACAACGTTAGCAACCCTTTCCCAGATTAACTTTGAAAAAAGGAGATGGATATTACTAAAATTTGAGATCTCACCATCCATTCTCAAGAATATGAAGAATTTCAAGAGCACTAAGTATTTACATGCTAACTGTTGGGTGGCCAAGATGCAATGGGCAAATTCCTACAAACCTGGATTCTTTACAGGTGGAATCATGAAAGAAGTAAAATCGAATAGCTGTATAACCAATAAGATGGAATCAACAAAAAATTGACAAATTTTCACAGACTTTGATAATAAAAACACTGAAACTGGATAGAAGTCCAGATTAGTGTAACAAAGGCCACACATGGAAACCCACAGCCAACATCCTATGCAGTGGGAGACTGACAGCTTTCTCTTTAAGATCAGGAAGAACATACAATGCTGCTGTGACCACTTCTGTTCAAGAGACTCTGAGGAGTGCTACACAGAGCCATTAGGCTAGACAATGAAATGAAGGTGCCCAATTATGAGGTGCTAAAGATATCTGTAGATGACAGGAACTGTTCATAGAAAATCCTTAACATTCTACAGAATGTTCTCAGAACTCAATGAGCAAAACTATCAAAATTGTTGGGTAACAAAGTAAACATTCCCAAGTGAGATGTATTATTGTATACTAATATTGACCATGAACAACTTGATTTTCGTTTTTCCTGGCTGTAGTGGAGATTGAACCTAGGGCCTCATGCATGCCCAGCAAGTGTTCAGCCCCTGAGTAATAGTCCCAGCCTTAACAGTGAACAATTAGAAAGGAAATTAAGAAAGTATTTATTTATGAGAGCACCAAAAAGAATAAAATACTTAGAATTAGCTCCACCAAGGAGATAAAAGACTTGCACTCAGCAAACTACCAAATAAGAGATGATGAAAGAAGGTAAGAAATGACAGCCATTGGGTTTGATGGGTTGGAAGACTTAATCTCATTATTACTGTTGTTCTGCTGTAAAGGGATTGAACCCAGGTCTTTGTGCATGGTAAAAAAATGCTCCTCCATTGAGCTATACTCTCAGCTCTGCCTTCTAATTTTTATTTAGAAATAGCATGTCACTAAATTAATCAGGCTGGCCTTGAACTGGCTGTGGTAGGCACTCTTAGAACTTTGGTACTCCATCCTCAGCTTCTTGAGTGGCTGGAATTACAGGCATGAGCCAGCTTGCCTGAAAGACTTTTTTTAATAGATGACAATATCATTGAATGTAGTCTATCAGTTCTGTGTACATCACATCAAAACCCCAGTGGCATTTTGCACAGAAATAGAAAAGTTCATTCTCGCTGTCCTGGAACTCACTATATAAATCAGGCTGGTCTCAAAATCCCAGATATCCATCTGTCTCTGTTCTGAAAAGCTGGGGTTAGAGGCAAGTACCACCATACCTGGCCTTAAAAGTATCTTGAAAAAAAAAAGAATAAAAATGTAGGACATCCTACATGATTTCATAATTTTAGTAGAAAGCTGCAACAATCAAAATAGTCTACTACTGACATAAAGGCAGACATACAGATCAGTGAAATGGAATTGGAAAGCCCAGAGCTGCTCATGCACACTGGCCATGATTAAATTAAAGATTAGTTGATGGGATCAATATGTGTGTTTATGGGTCACAGTTTTGCATATATATTATCCTGTGTGTCAGGTCTGAATAGTTGGCATATCCACCATTTCATCTGCAACTTTTTATGTTTGTTAAAAACATTCATTTCTGCTGGCTCTTTTGAATTACTTGGTGTGAAACAGAGTTGTCCTATTGAGTTACAGAACTTGGAAGGCATTCTTGCTGTCCATCTGACCCTCTGTGACCAAATGAGTTTTGATCAGGCTGCTAAGATTGTTCAATGATGGATGAATAATCAGTTAAACAAGGGATGTTGGGAAGATGGGATATCCAGGTAAAAGAATGAAGTTAAGCCTTCACCTAAAAACATATATAAGTTAACTCTAAATGAATCAAAGACCTAAAATGGATCATAGCTGAAAGTCATCAGACTTTTAGGAGACAGGATGAAAGAATTATGAAATTGGATTTCTCATGGTGTCTTTGTTATGATGCCAGATGCATCATATGGGCCTTCGGGCTTCTTATATGTCTCAAGACCACATGAATGTTTGGTACCTGAGTAGGACGGAAGATGGTGTTGAATTCTTTCGAACTTCAGTTATAGACAGTAATAAGCTGCCATGTTGGTGCTGGGAATTGAACCCCTGTCCTTTGGAAGAGCTCCTAGGGCTCTTAAAGACTGAGCTATCTCTCCTGTCCCATAAACCATATATATTTTACACACACACACACACACACACACACACACACACACACACACAATTACACACCAGAAAAAACAGTCATCAGAAAAAAGAGTCTTGTGCAAGGAGGTCATGCTGCAAATGTCAACATGAGGACAAGAAACTCAGTATATGGGCCACCAAGATGGCTCAGTTGGGAAGAGTGCCTGCTGTACTCTCTCCCAGTACCTACCCCCAACTACCACACAGAAATAAATGCACAAATGAATGTGGGTCAGTGAAATGGCTTAGCAGATAGAGGGCTTGCTGACCCACCTGAGTTCAATCCCCTGTCCCTGGAGAACTGGCCCCCACAAATTGTCCTCTGACCTCCACATACTAGGCGTGGAATACCCACACAAACTGAATAAATATGCAAACGTAGTAAGAAACTCAATACAGGTCCTTTCTATCTATGGATTTTATATTTGTGGATCAAAACCTTGGAAAAAACTACTTAGAAAAGTATGCCTGCAGCGAAAAATGTATTGTTTCCTCCTATCATGGTCCTGTGCTCAACACAATAAGACTAGTGTCTATGCAATATTCATATTAGGTACTGGAAATAATCTAAAGAAGATTTGAATGTGTGGGAGGAGGAGTAGAGTAACATGACTATTTTACAACATTCTGAGGGTTGACTGTGTGTCTGACTCAGACACTAAACTCTTAATCACCTTGCTATTCTATTTGCTATATTGACATCTACTGTTGTTATTATTGACCAGGTCTCACAATGTAATCTGGCCTGGCCTTATATTTCTTTTTTTTTTAATTAACAGATTTTCTATTCATTTTACATACCAGCCACAGATTCCCCTGTCCTCCCTCCTTCTGCCCACCAGCATTCCCCTCCAATACATCCCCCATTCCCACCTCCTCCAAGACAAGGCCTCCTATGGGGAGTCAGCAGAGCCTGGTACATTTAGTTGAGTGGCCTTGCACTTCTATGCCTCCTGCTTCGTGCTCTCTCTCTTTTGAGACAGGGTCTCACTATGTAGCTCTGGCTAACCTGAAACTGGCTACAAAGACCAGGTTGGGAACTCATAGAGATCCAACTGTCTCTGCCTGGTGTGCTGGGGTTAAAGGCATGCAGCACTGTGCTCAGCTTGCTTGGTGTGTTATCATGAGATTAACATGCATCCATCACCAAGCTGGCTGTATTTGTATCTTGAACCATGTTTTTCTCCTTGTGACTTTGACCCATTCTGCACTCTGTTGATAAAGAAACTGCCCCCATCCCCAACACTTGGAGCAAGAAGGGAACGGAAGTCACTCACATATTATGTCCAGCTGGATGGGGTCACTCCTCTTGGAACTGGCTTGATTGGATACTTCACACTGATATTCCCCAGAATCCTCACTCATGGCAGGGTCTATTTGGAGGGAGCGGTTCTTTGGAGACAGCCTCATCCTATTTGTGATAACCAGACTCTTGCCTTTGAAGAGCCAATGGATGGAGATCCCAGTGTCGTTTGACAAGCAGTTCAGCAACACAGAGATTAGGTCTTTGACTGTGGTGTTGGTGACTTGGATGGAGGGTATGGTCACTGGCTCTGTGGAAAAACAGTGGAGGGAACCAGCTGAGATTTCTTCACCCTCAGAGATCTCAGCCAGCTCACAAGGCCCATAGAATGAAGTGGCCCTCTGCAGGATTACATGTTTGGGTTCAAGATATGGTCTGTAAGGATAGAACTGAATATTACCCCTATCATGATCACCCACAGTGACCCTGACTCAGGGTGTTTGTGGAGATTCCACACTGAGAGCCTCTTTAGCACACATGTCCAGAAATTTCATGGCGGGGGGAATATATTTCGCAATGATTTTTGTGGGAATTCTTACTCACACTTTCTGTGAGTGTGAACAGTCAGGTCCCTCCTTTATGAAATAGCCTTCTGTTTCTTTTTTTATTAAATAATTTATCATGGGGTTAAGATGGCCCAGTTCATCTTAAAGTTGTTAAAGGCTAGACCTCAGGACTGGGAGAAATCCCTAACTGAAGAATTTCTGTTTCTAGAAAAATTGTATTTCCTGACCCATGGATATGGATTAAATACTACAGAGAAGAAGTGAATAATCACAGTGCTGACCACAGCCTGTCACTCTAATCCTCAGTACTGATAATTTTTGAGACTGGGTCTCACTGTACAGTGCTAGCTCGATTGGAACTTGCTACAGAGACCAGGCTGGCCTCAGACTCACACTGTCTTCCTCCCTCTCCCTCCTCAGTGCTGGCATCAAAGATGTGTGCTACCACACTCAGCCGACATTTGTTTTTTGATCCTTGAGAAGAGTAAGCAAAAGAACATCATCTACTGTCATTGACATGGATCACGCTGACTCAGAACAGGGCTCCCTGGCACCTTCTCCACCCACTCTTTCCATTTTACAGTGTCAGACCTGAGTCAGCCACCTGACCCGTGAGACAAGAACAGACCTAGGAGCAGAGGTCTAGTCCCCATCTGTGTGGAATTTTCTCCTCCAATTTGGAGAATAAGAATGTGAGCACAGTTGAAAGCCCTAGGTGTTCCTTGTAGGTCATGGAGGTCATAAAATCAAAATTGAGGGACAGGAAAGCTTGTGTTAGGTACAGAAAGAAATCTTGACCTTGAGGTTATCCTAACCATGAAAAGTCCCTTACACAACCAATGGCTTTCCAAGGCTGGGAGAACCTCCTCCTCACATTGCAAGCTCCATCCCTATCAACCAGAAGTCAGAGAACCTGGAGGCCATTAGACATAAGGATGGAGCAGGAGGCTTGTGGGAAGACTGAGTTTTCCTTGTTCCCATAGACATGGGCTGGAAATTAACTGCTTCTGCACCTTGCCAGAAAACCAAATGATTCCACTCCAAACCTCGTGCCGATATTTCAGAGATCCACTTACTAAGGACCGTAATGTTCTTGTCTTGTGCTACAAGCTGCAAATATATACAAAATAGGATTTCGGCTGATTATGACAAAGCTAATACCTTGAAGAATCCAAGGGCCTTCCAGAGGTGAAGCTGAGGGTCAAGGAGCTTTGGTGATATTTGGCTTTTGATTATAAGCTGTTTCCTGCTGTGAGTTTCTTGTGTGCTGTTGTAGCTTTTCCATCATTTATTGGGCACCATTTCCCCTCTACTAAAGGAATATTTAGATAACCTGTGCTGACAGCTATGCCCAGCCAGAACCTCAGTTCAAGCCTCCCTGTAATTATCGTAATTGGCAGCATCCAGCCAGGTCCATCCCCAGTTGGAGGAAAGTACCTTATCAGAGACACCTCTGTACTCTCTAAGACCAGACTTTAGCGTCCAGACTACCCGTTTGAGAAGGCCTGGCGGATGTACCAATTAAGCTTAATTTTCCTCCTTTCCCAAATCTTACCTCTGGTTCCAGATCTTTCTTTAACTTAAGGTTGCCTATCGACCGAGCACACTTTTCCCCTCCCTGCAGAAAAATGGCAGATAGCTTGGACAGATAGGAGCCACAGGAAAAAAGAAGGCAGTTTTATTTTCTCTAATTTACCTAGCAACTTATAGATTCTTAACATTTTTTACCAATCACGTTTAAGAATATACTGAAGCAATAAGATCCCTCTTCTTAGATATTACCCAAATTTAGCCTTTAGTTAATTCATTTCTCCATTAGTCACTTCCGTTTTGGATTGCAAATGATAATTAACAATTACTGCCCCTCTTTGTGATTCTTATCACCCCTCCCTTCAACCCTGGAAGCCTGGCTTTGCACTGCCAAGGGATTACTGCTTGTAAGTGTGTATGTACCGGGACTCCCAGGGCAAGGGAGGATGGAGAAGAAGATTTGGAAGAATAAATGATTGGACTAAGATCTCGATGTGCTGAGATTCAATTCCCGAAAATAGTCCTCACTGTTTGTAGTTCTCTTTCCCGAGACCCTGGGATGTATAATATTAAGGCTGGTCACTCTAATGTTATACAAGAACTATGGTCTTACTAAGGTCAGTGACAGGTATAAGATCCACTGTTATTAGTAATGATGTTGGGATAAAAGAATTCTTGGGAGGATGACTGGAGCTCTCCATTGACAAAGCAAGAGTACTTTGCAGGTGGGTTAGCATCTGTGTGTCAGGAGATGTGAGGTTTGTCCTTGAATGGAAATGAATATTTGAGGGGGATATGATTGGGACACCTGGACCATCTGGAGCAAACAGAATAAAGTCACATGTGATGTCAGCAGAGGGAAGGGGAAATCCTGGTCTGTAGAAGGACATAGTATCTCTTTGAGCTGAGCTTTAACCTTAGTTGAGCAGGTCCTACCCAGAACTGGGGTGCAGATTAGTAGAAGGGTTTTCATGCAGTATGCACAAGCCCTGGTCTATCTCAAGCACAACACACAAACAACCCCACTGCACTCTCATGTGTGCACTGAGCCTGCATCTGACATGTCCCCTGTCTCCATCACCCTGAGCCTGTCTAGGCAAAAGTCCCTGGAGCCCATTTAAGCTCAATACTGGGCCTGTATACATGTGCTGGGTCTGGGACAGGATGCCTTGGCAGCCTAGGTATCTTAGGTATATTAGGTCTGTGTCATGAACCCATCGGGACTGTGACCCAGTGTGGTAGATCTAGCCATCTATATTTAGGCAGTTGGGGCCAAGATGAAACAGAAAATACTTACAGGTAGTGTTCAGAGAGAATGGATCACTTGGGGGAGTCCCTCACTGGGTTCCAGGTTCACGTTCATAGGGTCCTTTATCATTCCTCACAACACTTAGTAAAGTGAAAGTCCTGTTGTCCTCAGACAGGTTCAGCCTATCCTCTTCTAAGAGGCTTTGATTATTTATCTTTCACAGGTAGGTTGTATTCTGAGTCTCAGGCTCACACACTAATGCTACTGAGTCCTCACCTTCCATGGGATTTGAATTGTTGGTTGTGATGTTGGGCTTGAGTAGCAGTGCTGTGCTGACCACAGAGAGATGATTGTCCTGTGTGGTACTGCTGAGTCTTGCAAAGGCCTCTTCCAACTAGAGATAGTCTCTTAACTCCAGGCCAACCCAGATCCTCAAAGAATCAGGCAGTAAAAAATTACAGGCAGATGGAGTGGCTGAGTGCTCAGAGATAATGGGGCCTCTGGTACTGTGTATGTGAGAAGCAAGGGCTTTCTCATGAGTGAACTGAGCTGCAGTATTTGGTGATGGTCAGACTTGGAATCAGAGACCTCATTTTATCTCCTGGTCCTCAGGGACCCACTGCCTGCCTTGAGACATAAGGTTTGAGTCCCTCCATCTACACTGACATCCCCTGCTGTGTTTACACCAGAGTCCTCCAAGCCTTTGCTGTTCAGGGTTGTCCTACAGATAGGTTATGATTGAGCTTCCCTGAGAAACCTGACAGCCTGTCAGAGATCTCACAAGACTCAGGAACTGCCTGACATTTAGTTCAGGCTGGGCCACAGGTGGGCTACTATTGTCAGGTGTTTAATGTTGATTGACATGAATCTGGGAGCCCTATAAGAATCCTGAGTCTAGCCGGGCGGTGGTGGTGCACGCCTTTAATCCCAGCACTCGGGAGGCAGAGGCAGGCGGATCTCTGTGAGTTTGAGGCCAGCCTGGTCTCCAAAGTGAGTTCCAGGAAAGGCGCAAAGCTACACAGAGAAACCCTGTCTCGAAAAACCAAAAAAAAAAAAAAAAAAAAAAAAGAATCCTGAGTCTATGAAATGATCTAGAAAATTGAAGGTCACCTAGTAGGTTTCCATAGTTGGGAAGCTGGAGATGTGGTTGTGGACAGATAGCTTGTGCCACTCAAGACCTGACTCAATGACTGTGTTTCCTGTCTCACTTTTTCTATAATAGACACATGGTAAATGACCATTGCTATGCCTGCAAGTTAACCTTGAATGTGAACAATGACCTGACCTTACACCAAGTAGTGTCTATTAGTATTTGCCTGCAGGAAATAATCCCTGGACTGAACCCCCGTTGGGCAAGGAGCTGCTATTTGTACACTTTTTCTTCTATCTATTTAGGGCCCTTGACCTTCCTGGGAGATCTTAGAAGACCATCAGAATAGGTAGTTGATCGCATTTCTTACATCTCTGCCTGTGCTGAGCACACTGAGTCTCAGGAGGAGATGCCAGGTGACCTACCTCAGACATGGCTCTCAGAGGCTGTCAGCAGGCTCCCAGTCTACAATCCATCATTGTCCCCTGTCAGTTCCAACAGGACAAATTCCAAACCATTCTACAAGCTTTTTGGGATTCCTGGTCCAGTCTGGCATGGAGTTCTTGAGCAAATGTAGGAGTGGGGGGTTATGTCTCTGTGAGACTCTGATAGTTTCCTCAGCCAGGCCTTGCCTGAGTCCTGAAGGGTCTTTCTCAAGGCCATACTCATGATGAGCATCTAAGACCCTGGGCAGAGTCTGACATACCTGGTATTAGTTACCTCACACCCTTTTCTATGAGGGTGGATTCAAGTGGGGCATCCTGATTTACTGCCGTTTTCTCCACTGTGTGTCCTTTACTAAATGTTTGTATCACAATATGGGGACCATAACACAGAGTCACCCAGGAATGACAACCCTATATGTGAGGTAGGATTAGTTCCACCCATGACCCAGAGGTTACAGGGAATTACTTACGGTGTACATGGAACAGCACGGATGAACTCCTTTTATCAGTATAGTGTATTATCACACGTAGTGTGTAGACTCCTGCATTGCTGTGAGTGACATTCTGGATGAGCAAGGATCCATTGGGGTAAATTATCTCTCTGCCTGTATATGCAGGCCCATTTTCGAACATTTCTTGGGATTTTATATATTTTGCTATTACTTCCTCTTGAGACTTTTGTACCCTGTACCATAAAAAGAAGTTGTATTTTGCTGGCATATTGTGGGCAACTAAAACAACGTTCTTCCCTTCAGCAACGTGGGGTGGAACAGCTTCAACAGTGACTTCGGCAGCGGTGGGAGAGTTCCAGTAGATTAAAAGAAAGACTAAGACAGAAAAGAGAAAAAAAATCTATCAATATTAGGACCTTTGCATTTGGTAGAAATTTGAAATGTGAGTGTGTTCAACTCTCAGCCTTGGTGTCTGTGTGTCCTGTTGGGGGAGGTCAGCAGCATCACCCTCATTCATCAGTACCCTGAATCTTTCCACTGTATGAAACTGTCTTCATAGTGTCTACACAGCTCACCCCTCACTGCCCTCAGATCCCTGCTCACACTCAGATTCTTTGGTGAGTGTAGGCATGTCTTGTCTGATCTCCTCCTCTAAAGACTCTGTGCCTTCATTTTCTGACCTTTCCCTGCTCTGTTTCTTCTGAAGTGCTTGTAAACACCAAAGCCCACCTTCTAGATGTCCTTGCTGCTCTGTCTTCGTGACCAGTAATAGCAGGGCTTTGTGAGGAGGACTAGTTTGATTTTGGTTTAAACCCCACTGCCCGGAACAGGCTCAGAAACCTGTGAGCAAATGAGTGTCCCAGAGCCTGGGGTTTATTTGCAGATTTCCCAGGTTCCTATGTAATGAGGCTGTTGTTTACTTGCCCACTTTGAGTTTTACTTGGAGAGTCACCCTGATGGAGTTGTCAACTTGAGTCTTCAGGATACAGTGGCCAGTGCTGATAAATCTACAATGGGGAACAATTGAGTTTTTCTTCCCCACTTACTGATTCCAATCCACTGAAGCTTCCTGTTGTTCTCAGGCTTCAAGCAGAGCCAGATGTCATTTCTCAGGCTCTTTCCCTCTCCCAGAAGACCCCATCCAGTCTCTGAGCTCCCCAGCTCTCTACTCCTGAGGAATGTTTCCTCACCTGTGAGCAGGAGTCCCCTCCAGGAGACCTGTGCTTTGTGGAGAGGGGCTGAGGTGAACTCCATAATCTTTGCTGTAGGCTAGGCTCTTCCTCTGGAGAGGAGGTTTGTCTCTCAGGCTGATGCCAAGCTGGACTCCTCTGGTGTCTGCTCAGTTTTTATTCCCACAACTCAGCCTCCTCCCAGAGGAGGGAACCTCCTGGAGTCAGATGGTCAGTGGGTGGAGTCTGTGTGTGTACATTGCTCTGTTCTTCTGTGAGTGCTGCCTCCCACCCTTCTATTCCTTTGTTGTTCAGTGTTCTAGAACATAGTTTGAGCCGAAAGGCTGAGAAGTGTCCTGTGTCCTGAGAGAACAGCTGCACACCACAGGGCATTGTCCCTGAAGTTCCTATAGCCAAGAGTGTATTTCCTTGTGACCCAAAAACACAGCAAAGCCCAGTCTGCCCCGTGATCTCAATGCTCAGGAAAGGAGGGATTTACTCCTGCCTGGGAATTGAAGTCTTCTCTAGTGGCAGGAAAAGGTCCAGCTGAGTGATGACTGGGGAGGGCTCATACCTGTCATCACTAGTGTCACCAGTCAGGTGCCTGGTGAAGGAATACATGTTATCTCAGGGGTTCATATTCTGGTGTGCAGGAAGAGGTGACTTGTGTGTCCTAAAAAGAGGACAGTATGCTCCAGCTTCCTATGGAGGGCAACAGGAAGACCCCTCCACCCCCAGCTTCCTGTGCTGGCTGAATGCAATTCAGGTCTGCCCATGCCCTCCCTGACCTTCAGGGTTGCCTTTGCTCTTTTTGGTGATTGCCCTGTGATCTTCCTGTCTTTCCTCATGGATGATGAGAGGAGGGAGAGGACTACATAGGGTCTAGTTGCAGAGCTGGGGTCTCACTGACAAAGGAAATGATTTTGTGAGGGAGCTCCAGGTCTGTTGGAACTGGGATAGAAACAAGGCTGCAAGACAGGTTCACAGCTCAAGAATAATTTTCCCTGTTGATTATGTGGTTTATTGTCATCCCCTGGTGTTCATGAGGAGATCTACAGCACATGTCTGGGCTGCTACAAGGATAGTTGCCAAGCTCCAAATGCTGTAATGAAGCTGAGCAGCAAGTATCCCAGGAAGATCCCAGTGTGCAGTTGCCTTTGAGGATCTGCTTAGATTTCTGCTGGAGTCCATAATAGCTGATGTGATACTCACTGCCATTTTGATCTTAATTTCCATGACAACTGATGATGTTGAGCCCCCTTTCCATGTGTGTTTGTTAGATTTTTTTGTGTATCTTGTTCCATGCAGGAATATCTAAGTCCTTTGCTAACTCTAAAATAGTTTTATTACGACTTTAAATTTTAAATCAAAGTGCATTCATTCACTAACAATAACACGTTCTAGACTTACAACATAGAATGAAAACCAAACCAAACACCTCAAGCTTCTCAGTGTTGGTAATTCCTGGTGTGTTAGTCTTTGAGATTCAGGGGCAGTAAGTCAGCATTTCCTGGAATTTTCAAAAATTCCCAAGTAATTATGATTTAAGCATACTTTGGACAGCCTTCACTCTCTATAATTGTTATAGCTGGATTTCTTGTTTAAAGAATAATGCACCCTAGGTTGGTAGCACTTACAAGACCTGCATTGTACAGGGACATTTAAAAGTTAAAAAATGTAACTTCAAATTTGGGCTCCCAGTAAGGTGGGAGCACAGAGTTACATGTGGATGTTGCTTGTAACGGACCTGTTTTACATCAAAACCATTTTCTGTGTTGAGAACACATTCAGAGCATCTACACAAAGTATAGCATGTATGTGAACTCATTAGGGAGTATTTTGCATCTTTAACATTGCCCTTTCATGTTCTCCTTCCTATATGTCGTACCATACCTCTGCATATTTAACTACATATGTGCATGCATACATTATATAGGCTAGGATCCACACACAAGAAAGAACATATGGTTTTTCCCCTGAGATTGGGTGATCTCATTTAACAGTACACATTCTAAGTCTATCTACTTTCCTGTAAAATTTGTGATTTCATTTTTCTCTAGAGACGAATAATATTTCATTTGGTACATGCACTAGACTTGCATTATGCATTCATCTGTTAATGGACATCTAGATTGGTTCCATCTCCTTGCTGTATTGAATAGAGCAGCAGTAATCATGGTGTGCCAATATCTTTATGGTAGGGTACAGGATCTCTGGGTATATTCCCAGTAAAATAGCTGAGTCGTATGGTATTTCTAATGTTTTGAGGGACTTCCACGAGCTCTATGTATAGACTCTATTTATTTTCACACCCACCAACAGTGAATACGTGTTCCTTTTTCTCCACATCCTCTGCAACATTTGTTGTCAGATATTTTGATTATAGCCAATCTACCTGGGGTGAGCTGGTATCTCACAGGAGATTTAATTTTCATTTCCCTTATGACTAGGGATCACTTTTTTCCTGAGTTGTATCAGTTATTTATTCTGAACACAAAAGCTGCAACGTATATATGACTTGCAAATATGCTTTTCTGTTCTGTAGGTTGTCATTTCAGTTTGTAGTTTTAATTCATAAACTTACTGTCTTAGGGTTACCATTGCTGCGATGAAACACCATGATCAAAAGGAGTTTTAGAGAGGAAAGTTTTTATTTAGCTTATACTTCCATATCACTGTTCATCATTGAAGGAAGTCAGAACAGGAACTCAAACAGGGCAGGAACTTGGAGGCAGGAGCTGATGCAGAGGCCCTGGAGGAGTGCTGCTTACTGAATTGCTCCTCATGGCTTACTCAGGCTGCTTTCCTATAGAACCCAGAGCCACCAGCCCAGGAATGGCTCCACCCATAATGGGCTGGACCCTCCCCCATCGAGCACTGATTAAGAAAATGCTCTTAAGGCTTGCCTACAGCCCAGTCATTTTTTGTTGTTGTTGCTAATTTTTTTCATTTATTTTACATACCAACCAATTTCCCATCCTTCCTCACTTCCCATTCTCTCCCCCTACCTCCCATCATCCCTCCAACCCATCCCCTCCTCCCCCATTCAGAAATGGACATGCCTCCCATGGAAGTCAGTTCCTTCCCCTGCATCAAGGCTGGGAAACAATCCTAGCATGGAGAACAGGTTCTAAAAAGCCAGCTGAAGCACCAGGGACACCTGATCCCACTGCTAGAGACCCCACAAAAGACAGAGCTACACAACTGTCACCCACATGCAGAGGGCCTAGGTTGGTCCCATGAAGACCCCCTAGCTGTTGGTCCAGAGTCCTTGAGCTCCCACTAGCTTGTTTCAGTTGTCTCTGTGGGTTTCCACATCATGATCTTGACCTACCCTGCTCAAAAAATCCCTCCTCCCTCTCTTCAACTGAACTCCTGGAGCTTGGCCCAGCCCTTGACTCTGGATCTCTGCATCTCCTTCCATCATTTACTTGATGCAGGCTCTCTTATGACAACTAGGATAGTCTCCACTCTGATTACAGGAAAAGGCCAGTTCAGGCCCCCTCCTCACTATTGCTGGATGTCTTAGCTGGGGTCATCCTTGTGGATCCCTGGGAGTTTCCCTTGCACCAGGTTTCTCTCTAACCCCATGCGGCCCCTTTATCAAGATATCTCTTTCATTACTCTCCCCCTTCATCCCATCCCAGCTCAACCAATCTGATCACTCATGCTCCCATCCCTCCATCCCTTTCCTTCTGTCCCCCTGCCCCCGTTCCCAGTTTACCCAGAATATCTCATGTATTTCACCTTCCCAGGGAAATCCATGTGTCCCTCTTATGGACCTCCTTGTCACCTAGCTTCTCTGGGGCTGTGGATTGTAGCCTGGTATCCTGAGCTTTACATCTAAATCCCCTTATGGGTGAGTACACACCATGTTTGTCTTTCAGGGTTTGAATTACCTCACTCAGGATGATTTATTTTCTAGTTCCATCCATTTGCTTGCAAATTTCCTGATGTCATTCTTTATTACTGTTGAGTACTTCATTGTATAAATGAACCACATTTTCTTTATCCATTCTTTGGTTGAGGGGCATCAAGGTTGTTTCTAGTTTATAGCTATCACAAAAACGCTTCTATGAACAGAGTGTCCTTTATGGTGTGATGATTTAGCTTCCTTTGGGTATATGTTCAAAATTGGTATAACTGGGTCTTGAGGTAGATTGGTTCCCATGTTTCTGAGAAACTCTCACACTGATTTCCAAAATGGCTGTGCAAGTTTGTACTCCCACCAGCAGTGGAGGAGTGTTCCCCTTACTCCATATCCTCTCCAACATAAGCTGTCATCAGTGTTTTTTATCTTAGCCATTCTGACAAGTGTAAGATGGTATCTCAGAGTTGTTTTGATTTGCATTTCCCTCATGGCTAAGGACGTTGAACATTTCTTAATTATTTCTCAGCCAATTTGAGATTCTTCTGTTGAGAATTCTGCTTAGATCTGTACCCCATTTTTAAATTGGATTATTTGTTATTTTGATCTCTAGTTTCTTGAGTTCTTTATATATTTTGGAGATCAGCCCTCTGTCAGATGTGGGGTTGATGAAGATATTTTCCCATTCTGTAGGCTGTCATTTTGTCTTATTGACCATGTCCTTTGCCTTACAGAAGCTTTTCAGTTTCAGGATGTCCCATTTGTTAATTGTCGATCTCAGTATCTGTGCTACCTGTGTTATATTCAGGGTGTTGTCTCCTGTGCCAATGCATTCAAGGCTACTTCCCACTTTCTCTTCTATTAAGTTCAATATAACTGGATTTAAGTTGAGGCCTTTGATCCACTTGGACTTGAGTTTTTTGCTGGGAGATAGATATAGATCTATTTGCATTCTTCTACATGTAATCATCCAATTATGCCAGCATCATTTGTTGAGATGTACAGCCAGATGTTATGGAGGCATTTTTCTCAACTGGTGTTCCCTCTTCTCACATGACTTCTAGCCTGTGTCAAGTTGACATAAAATTATGCAGCACACATACTAAATCTGACTAAACTAAAGGTCAATACTCATCACAAAATCATCTTTAGCACTTCATATGAAATTCTTCTAGAATTTAAAAGCAAATTAATTTTTCACATTTGAAAATCTTTAAAAATATTTTTATATCCTTTAAAAAATTATAAAAATTTTGTGTCCTTTTGCTTTTCAGAAAGCCTAAGGAGGTAAACCAGTTCTCTATTATTTTTTTCCTTTTCAAGATTTCAAAGGGAGAGTTGAGAGAGTCCATTTTGTGTCCTAAGTATCTGATGTTTAGATCACCTTTAGTAATATAGATATTTTCATACTGTTAATTCTACCAATTCATGAGCATGGAACTTCATTCCATTCTATCTGGTGTTTTCACTAGTTCCTTTCTAAAGTGTTGTAAGGTTTTGAAATTTGATTTATATTTAATATGTATATGTGTGCTTGATGTGTGTTTGTGTGCATAAGTGCACTCGTGTTTCTGCACGCCATGGTGCACATGTGGAGGTCAGAGGATAATTTTGGAAGCCAGCTCTCCTCTTTCAATCCAGGTTTCCAGACTTACATGGCAGGGCTTTGACTCTCCATGCCACCTCCTCAGCTGTGCTTTTATGTTTTGAGTTAGAGTCTCCCACTTTGTTGCTCAGGTTACTCTCATCTTTAATTTATTAGTTTTTAATTATTTTTACATATTTTGTTTATTTATTAAGCTATTATATGTGGGATTGCTGTCCTGATATCTTTAAAATGTGTGCAATTTTGTTTTTCTCTTTCAAGTTTATTTTGAATATTCTATTTTGTCTTTTTGAAATTGTACTTCTGCAGCTCTTCAAGGTCAGGAGCATTTTTGAGGCTATGCTATTTTTGGACTTTTTTCAGGGGTGCTGGGGTGTTCATTGAGGAATCCAGGTCCTTGAGCACCTGTTCCCTGGGAAGGGGATGAGGGTTCCAGGCTGAGGGCAGCATGTGCCTTGGCAGTTTCACATATTGGTCTTTCTGCATCCCTGCCACACGTTTCTCCCTGCAGCTGCATCTCTACAGGCCTTGGGCTACATGAAGAGATGCTCTGGCAGATTTATGACCTCTGTTGGGCAGCAGGACTGGGCAGGGTGAGTACACTGGGACATGCTGGGCCTGAAGCCCTGGCTCAGGAGACATTCTTCAGGAAGGTTGGCCTGTGTGGGTGTCTTCTGCTGTGGACTGGAGGGAGCTGGCTGCCCTGGTGTTCCACATGCTCTCTCAGCTCTCCAGCTGAGAATTTGGCCCTGAGTTGGTGCTGTCCCTACAGAAGGCTGAGGTAGACAAGGATGGCCATAGGCGAGTCTCACCTACCCCAGACAGATGTGGACAAAACTGGGGAGGAAATGAGTCAGTCTGTCTCTGTCTTGCCCATGGCAGAGGTATAGCTTACAGAAAAGCTGTAACAAAAGCCAGGAGTCATGTGTGTGGAGCTGGGCATCAGCCACTGCAGCTGGATGCTGGACAGTTTTCTCCTCCCCAAAGCTCTGGTCACTAACAGTGTCACTCCCTCCATGTGGCAGTTCTCACAGAGACATAATGCCAAACAACTCTAAGGTGCAGACAGTCCCACAAGAGTGACCATGCCAAAGTATTCACAGGGACAGTTTTGCTGAAGAGCCAGCTTTCGGCAAGTCAGAGAAACAGGCGGGGAGGTGTGGCTTTGGTGATAGTGCAATAACACCCAGGAGATATTATCTGAGGGGTCAAAGCTTAATTCTTTGTTTCATTTTTCTCTTTCTGCTGCTTCTTCTGTTATTTCTGTGTTATATTCTTCTTCCCTGCTGTTTCCTTCTTCTTCCCTGCTGTTTCCTTCTTCCCTGTTGTTTCCTTCTTCTTCCCTGCTGTTTCCCTTCTTCTTCTCTGTTGTTTCCTTAACTCACTGCTGTTTCCCTTCTTATTTGCTGCTGTTTCCTTCTTCTTTCCTGCTGTTTCCTTCTTCCTCCCTGATGTTTCCCTTCTATGTTCCTTATTTTTCTCTTATCCCTTTAATACCTCCTAAGACAAAAATTTCTACACAAGAAAATATTACCTCACAATCACAAGTTACATGTTTTCCAAAAACAAATGAAAATCTTTACATATAGAGAAATCACATCATGATCATAAGCTACATGTTTCCTTAAAGCCCACAAGCAGTTTAAATTTTTTGTTACATTAATTTTCCCTCCATGACATTTTTACCCCAAAGCAATGATTATTTTATAATTGGTAAACAAAGTTTTAAGGAAGCCAAGTATATTTCAGCCATTTCCTTTTGTACTGGCAGGAAGTTGCTTGTGATTTCAGTGTAGCAGATACCTACAAAACTTCATTCCTGTGTTCAGCTAACTGTGTATTTTTGTTTACATACAATAGGGGCCTTAAATTCATTTTCAGAACTTTGTTTTTTCAAGCTGCATCATAAGGCCTGTGATTAATTCTGTAAGCTACACAACGGAGGAACTCAGGCCTAACCTTGGGTGTAGGGACATAATTGCCTTCTTTAATCATCAGACTGTTTTCCAACAGGTAGGATCCATGGGTCTACAATGCATGAGACTTCCTTGTTTTCAGTTACCATCCTCTGCAAATCCCAAATCTAACCAAGAGATCATGACTTCTAACCTATTTTTGTCTTTTGTGTCTCTTATTGGATCAGTTGGCAGAATAACCCAAGCTATTTTCCTAATCATTTTCAATACCTGTCTTAGTCACCTATATCTTTTAGGCTAGCTCAGAATGTTCAGTCAAATTATTGATCTAACTAAGCGTCATTGCTCTCATACAAATCATCTTCATTATGATCTGAAAGTAAAATGTCCAGTGAGGAGTGTGATTTTCCCAAGAAACAATCACACTGTTGTTGGAGAATATGATTTTAAGGTGTGTTACTTTTGTTTCTGCTATATTTGTTTAACTCTGTGAAGCTGTGTTACTTTGACTTATCTAAAACACCTGATGATATAATAAAGAGCTGAACAGCCAATAGCAAGTCTAGAGAAAGGATAGGTGGGGCTGGCAGGAGAGAGGATAAATAGAAGGAGAAAAAAGAGCAGGAGAGGAGAAAAGGGGCAGAGGATGCTAGGGGACGCCCCCCCTCTACAGAGCCGACCATGGAGTGAGAGTGAAAGAAGGATTACAGAAGAAAGAAAAGGAAAAGCCCAGAGGCTTTTAAAATGCAGAATGGATAATTTAAAGTTAAGAAAAGTTTGCTAACAGCAATCCAAGCCAAAGTTGGGCATTTATAATTAAGAATAAGCCTCTCTGTGTGATTTATTTGGGAGCTGGGTGGCAGTCAGTCCCCAGAAGAGCGAAAACAAACAACAAAATTATGGTGTTCTTATGTGGGCTAGAGTAAAAGAAAATCCAACAACATACTAGATACAGTGGGATCCTTTCACACAGTATTCACACCATGTCGCATACAGCAGGAACACAGCAGCAGCAAGCAGGAGGAAGCACAGAAGCAGCAAGGGGCATTCTGGAGACTATTCCCCTCCCTAGGTGCCTCTCCAGCCTTTAGCTTTGCTATTTGGCAAATCGAACTTCATAAACTCCATTGCTGACTCCAGCTCCTCATGGCCACTGACAACATTTCAACCCCTCTGTGACCCTTTCAGTCTCCTGTGGGTCCTCCCTTCACATCATGCTGCTTCTCCCCATTTCTGCCAAAAACCTGACTGTTTTGCTCCTTCTGGCAGGAAGCATCCACTGGAACAACAGTTCTCAACCTGTGGGTCTCAACCCCTTTGAGAAGGGTTATGAAGTACCCATTCACAGTGGTCACATATCAGATATCCTGGATATCAGATACTTACATCATGATTCACAACAGTAGCAAAATTATACTTATTAAAATAATTCTATGGTTGGGGGGTCACTGCAGCATGAGGAACTGTATTAAAGGGTTGCAGCATTAGGAAGGTTGAGAACCACTGTTCTAGAAGGCAGATATTCCCCTTTTTGAGATCATGTGACCCTGTCATCCCTAGGATAAGTGTGGCTGCATTTACAGCTCCAATCTCAGTCCACAGACAGGTCTGGAGTGAAATTCTTAGTACAATCACTGGCCCACAAGGGCCTCATGTGGAGTGTGTGATGGCATAACCTGGTTATAGAGAACCAAGGGAGGACCCAGATCACTTAGAGAGGCAATGGTCTAGGCACAATGGCTAGACACTCAGAGCCCAGTTCTTCTGTCTGTAATTGTGAAGTTGTGCCCCCAAGGGCTCAGGCACTTCAGATCTGTGTACATGGGTCTTGAAGGGGATCCTATGGAACATTCTAGACAGTATCTTAAACAGTGGGAGCAAGGTCTTCCCAAGGACTTGAAGTAGGGCCCTCACCTGGAAAATCAGAAGGGTGTGACAGCCACAATGGGACAGATGCTATCTGGTCCTGAGGGAGCAGATGGCTTCTGGGTTTCAGGGTCACCCTAGAAATGGGGTGTAGTTCTGCACACTTCCCCTCAGCACACCCTATTCTCAGCTGTCTATGAAAAGCTGGGTCTCCTACCACCCCATTGAAGGCCTCAATGAGTGGGATCTTCCCAGAGTCAGACAGTAGAGAATGCAGGCAAGTTTTGGCAGGTGGAGCTGAGGAGCACCTGCAGGTCCTGGTGGTGGAGCACCTGGCTGATGGTCACCAGGAGGTGATGCACAACTTGCTGGGTAATGTAGAGTGAGTCTATTGGCAGAGTGGCTCCTCTGAGAATACAGCCTTGTGCTACAACATTAAGGAGCCCTGTCCTGATCAGTGCTTATGGTTAGGGCTCCCTGGCTTTATTCTGAGCTTCCAGGCACAATGTCCTCCAACAACTGAGGCCTCTTCATAAGCCACTTGTCCTCATCACACTATGTGCTCTTATGGCCACCTACCTTTTCTAGAACCCTCAGGTCTTCATAATGGCTTTCCTCTAGCCCCTGTCCCTAGCAAGGTGACTGGCTGGCTGGAGGCCAGTGTGGGAGAAGCTCTTAGGTCTTGCGTCCTTGTGGTAGTTTGAATGTAATTGGTCCCTATAAGCTTATTGGGAGTGGCACTATTAGGAGGTGTAGCTTTGTTTTAGTAGGTGTGACCTGCTATGGGATGGTCTGTATGTCAAATTGCTCTTATTGGTCAATAAATAAAATACTGATTGGTCAGTGGCCAGGCAGGAAGTATAGGCGGGACTAACAGAGAGGAGAATTTAGAGAACAGGAAGGTGGGGGAGTCACTGTCAGCCGCCACCATGAGAAGCAGCATGTGAAGATGCCGATAAGCCACAAGCCACATGGCAAGATATAACTTTATAGAAATGGATTAATTTAAGATGTAAGAACTAGATAGCAAGAAGCCTGAGCCATTAGGCCAAACAGTTTAAACAATATAAGTCTCTGTGTTTACTTGGTTGGCTCTGAGCTGCTGTGGGACTGGCGGGTGACAGATTTGTCCTGACTGTGGGCCAGGCAGGAAAACTCTAGCTACAGTGACCTTGTTGAAGGAAGTATGTAACTGTGGGGGGTGTACTTAGAGGTGTCCTCAAGCCACGCCCAGTGTCTCAGACTACTTCCTGTTGCCTGTGGACCAAGATGTAGCAGCATCTTCTCTAGTACCATGTCTGTCTGCACAGCGCCATGCTCCCCTCCATGATGATAATAGACTAATGATCTGAAACTGTAAGCTACCAGCTCAATGAAATGTTTTCCTTTATAAGAGTTGCTGTGGTCATGGTGTCTCTTAACAGCAACAGAAACCCTAACTTAGACAGAAGTTGGTACCAGGGACTGGAATATTGTGATAGGCTGGACCATGTTTTATTTCGAGTAATGTGGAGTATGGGAGTTTGGATTAGGAAAGCAGTGGAATGCTTTAAGTGCTGCTTAATGGGCCAGACTAGTAGGAACATGGAAGACATTGGTGTTGAGTTATTTGAACTGTGGGGGCCTGGTCAAGAGATTTCAGAGGAGAAGAACATTAATATGTGGCCTAGAGATTGTTCTTGTGATATTTTGATGAAGAATATGGCTACATTTTGTCCTTGTCCCAAAAGTCTGCCTGAGGCTAAAGTGAAGTGTTTTGGATTAATTCCATTGGCAGAAGAAATCTCAAAACAGCCTAGTATAGACTCTGTTGTGTTTTTGTGACTGGCCACTCTTGTACAGATTTATATTAAAAAAGAGGAAACTGAGCAAGGAAAAAATACAAAATGTACAATTTGAGGAGAAAGAGCACCAGGAAGTGGAATGGAACTAATTCTTGTATTCAAGGAGATAAACAGGTGAAGACATGAAATACATGGAGTGGTGCCTCAGGGCAAGATCCTACCAAGCTAAGTTTCCAACTTGTGAAAAGAAATTAAAGAAAAGGTGTGGTGGTACATGCCTTTAATCCCAGCACTGGGAAGGCATAGGCAGGGGTATCCATGAGTTTGAGGCCAGCCTGGTCTACAGAGCAAATTTCAGGACAGCCAAGCTTAGGCAGTGAAGGAAACCAACAAAAACAGAAAATTGGTGGAGATGTAATTAAACAAGGGGTTGAGGGTCATGTTCTAGCTCATTGAGCAGCAGAACATGGCAGCTTTGGCCATGTGGTTCTGGATTAAGGATGGAGGAAATTTGGCTATGGAATTTTCCTCCTTGGCTAAGGAAAACCACTGAGGCTAGGCATGTGTCAGTGTTGTCCCTGAATGGAGGCCCAGAGAGGCCATATTTGTGATGTTGTGAAGGAGAAGTCTGGATTGCTTGGGAGACCCCAGGATGTTGGAGATGTCAGAGCCTTGGGATACCTGCTGAGATGAGCTGCTAACAGGGAGTGGAACCAGTCCAAGAGAGAGAAGTGTGTTGTGGTCAACACAGCTGAAAGGAGTTGGAGATCTGAAGAGCAGTTTGAAGTAAGGCCTGGAGATGCAGTGTTTGGAGTTTGCCCAGACGATTTCAGTCTCACTTTGGCCCAGTATTTCCTCATTATGCTCCCTTCCCTACACTTTGGAAGAGTAAGGTATGCTATTATATGTTGGAAGCATGTGATCTTTTCATTTTGATTTTTTAGGATATTATAGTTAAGAGATTGTATGAAAATCAAAAGAACCTTTGAACTTTGCAATTTTAAACATTGTTGATCTGTGATAGAGTATGGAGACTTTTGAAGTTGGAATAAATATATTTTCCATTTTGATATTGTTCCAAGCTCATGGGGGCCAGGAAGTGGGATGTGGTGGTTTGATGTAATTAGCTCCCACAAGATCACAGGGAGTGGTGCTATTAGGAGGTGTGGTTTTGTTGGAGTACATATGGCCTTGTTGGAGAAAGTGTGTCACTGTAGAAGCAGGCTTTGAGGTCTCCTATGCTCAAGCCATGCCCAGTGTCTCAGTTTACTTCCTGTTCTCTCTGGATCAAAATTGTAGAATTCTCAGCTCCTTCTCCAGCACCATGTCTGCCTGCATGCTACCATGTTCCACCATGATGATAAAGGACTGAATCTCTAAGCCATAAGCCCTCCCATTAAATGTTTTCCTTTATAAGAGTTTCCGTTGTCATGGTGTCTTTTCACAGCAATAGAAATCCTAAGACAGTCCTGATTATCAGTCATCCTCCAAGAGGTAGCAAAACTGGCATAGGACCCAATGTCAGACATGCTGTGGCTGCAGATCAGCCCAGGGAATGCCTGAACTTGCTCAGTGAGAAGGTGGTGGCTTGTGTTGTGAGAACCTGAATTATAATGGGAAATGTGAGGTTGTTTTCTCTTATATCAGATTTGCTTTTATTCTCCCTGTCTTTCAGTCTGTGTCTCTGTCTCTTTTTCTATCTCTGTCTCTCTGTCTCTGTCTCTCTCACTCTTTAGCTTTCTTTCTCTCCTCTCTCTCTCTGTTGTTGGGGACCGACTCCGGGCAGCTGTGTCACTTTCCTTGATTTATCAAGCCTTGCAAAAACAGGAGGTTCCCAGCCTGACTGCAGGATTTATGATTAGATAAAACTCCTGAAACGTGCTAATCAGCCAACAACAGGGGCCTGGTACCGGCCCGACTGCAGGATTTATGATTAGATAAACTTTCTAAAACAGATGCTAATCAGCCAGCTGCAGGGGCCTGGGACCAAAGTGACCTCACCCTAACCCTCCCTCAGGAATTTCCATTCTTCTCTCCTTGCTTTCCCTGCTCCCCTTCCCCCGCCTGGAGCTCTGCTTATAAAGTCTCAGCACCCAGTCAAATAAACGAAGCCTTGACGCAACTCAGACTGAGTCGGTTCTTTCTTCATGCACCTGGCTTCCTTCCCTTCTTGCCCCCTTGGTTTTTCAGGTGGTTCTCACTCAAGACCCACAAAATAACCTGGCCTGCTGGACGGGTCAAGTGGCGCCCAACGTGGGGCTCAAGGCACGGCGATCCATCGGATGACACACGAAAAGAAGGTCTGGCCGGACACACGCATTGTGGTAGCGGCACCTGGACAGCATCACTCGTGCGACGCGGGTACCGTGAGGTAAGAGTCGTCCCATAAACCATGGGCAAAGTAAAGAAGCTCTCTTCATAAAGGAGATGAAGAGTAATCTCAGCCAGAGGGGAATAAGAGTTAAAAAGAAAGACTTGCTAAAATTTTTTTGTTTTGTGGAGGAAAAATGTCCTTGGCTGGTTATCAACAGCCCAGGCATTCACCCTCTGACTTGGAATAAAGTAAAAAAAAAAAAGATATTAAAAACGGGGAAAATGTCCCTGACGCCTTTTTTAGTTTTTATGGTGTGATTAGAGACATTTTAAAACGAGCTCGATTTATGTTTTATGTTGTTATGTCCTTGTCTTTTGTCTGGGTGATTTGACATCTGTATTCTGTGCCTGCATGAGGTGCGTGGGCAGATCTGGGACCTGTGTGTGGGGGCAGACGTGCCCAGACGTCCCCGGGTCCCCCCTCTGGAGATTTCCTCTGGAGTGGTCTGGAGGAAGGAGGCAGACATAGTGTCTCTCCTTCCCAGTGGAGAGTGAGGCTGCATGCAGTTCGCGGCCACTCCCATTTGAATCTGTACTTTCGGGTTTTGTAGCCAAATCACCACCACTCGGATTATGTCTGTGTGTCTGTTCTTGTCATCTTTGTGTGTTTACTGTTTCCCACTTCCTCCCTTTACCCTCTTAAGGAAAAGAAACCCCCTGGTCCTTCCAGAGGATGGGGAGACTAAGCTGCCGTTTGTCCCTGTGGAACCCCCCCCCCCC
>CABHPH010148612.1:11743-22808 GCA_902168325.1 Peromyscus nudipes | reverse complement strand
CCCCCCCCCCCCCCCCCCGTTTTGTTTTGTTCTCAGGCTGCTGCTGCTGCGGAGGGACTCTGTTCCCGGTGGGCAGGAGCTAAAACCTGGTCTGGATCTGACTCCAAGAATGGAACGTCACTCCCTATGTGAGTCTGTGGTACAATGCTGATGCAAATTTAGATTTCTAGATTACTGAGAGGAATCACAAGAAAGACTTTGATATAAAAGGTTATAAAAGGTCAATAAACTGTTTGTTATGGTTTCTTATACCTGAAAATACTGAATTTAAAAGTTAATTCTGGTTGGTTTTCATCTTAAAATGGGCTAATGATTCTACAAACTGCTTATATGAACAGGTATGTGACTTGGAAATGTAAGTAAGCTTTAATTGTATGTATGTATGTATGTATGTATGTATGTATGTATGTGTGTAAGTTGGATCTAACTGTGTGTATGTGTGCAAGTAATTACTGTTTTAAAAAATATGTGTAACACCTAAGTACTTATGTTTCTACTAAATGTTCAACAGCAAGTTTCTAAAAAGGTTTAAACAGATAACAACATATGTTTAATAAATAGGATATTTGATAAATATTAAAATTACACATCAATGCTTTTACATAGGAATATACCTTGCTCTAACAGCTAAACTTTGTAATTTAAGATTTACTCATGTAAAATGATGATGAATTTAAAGATATAAAAGGATCATAGGAAACAGCTGAGGTTTACAAATATATGGCAGGACTAAAGTTCCAAAAGGGGTCTGGTTACAATGATGGACCTTAGCAGTTTTATGTCAGATGATGATCACCAGAAGCACCAGCCATGATAAAACAGAACAGACAGACTATGTGCTGCCAAAGGTAAGATCAAAGAAATCATCCAAGCCTCTAAATAAAAGATTATAATGACGCCATGTTTTCTCCCCCTTAAAGTTAAAAAAGGTACTTTATTGTTAATATTACAAAAGACATTTGAGAGATCTCAATCTTTTAAAAACAGTTTTTATAGTTAAAAACGAATGACTTAAAGATGTTTCTCCTTACCCAAGGTACATTCAGGCTTAAGAATGTTGTCTAACCTCCTTGTATTTGCTAAATTTGTTAAACTTAAGTTATCTGGATAAGTTGATACATATATATGTCTTATATTGATATTTTGTTTTGGTTTCTTTACTGAATCTGTATTTGATGCTAGAACAACTTCAACTTAAAAGCATTGTTTTTAATAGTCAGTCATGAGTAATCAAGTTTCTTTTAATTATAGTCAGGGTAAATAAGTACTGATGTAATTGAAAGGACCAAGCAGAAGCCATAACAAGCTGTTCAGTCTTCTCTCAGAGATCAGGCCTCAATTTCAGTTTCCTGAGACCGAGCAAGCAGTCTTTGGGAGGGCCGTGTACAAAAGACATAGATAGTCCTTGCAGTAGCTCCCTTTCTGTACGTAAAGTTCAGCCAGATGTTTACTGTATGGGGCCCCTCACCAACTTAGAGTTATGTGCATGAGTCAAGGACAGAGCCTGGACCACTGAGCCAGCTCCCACAGTCGGTACATGCTTGGCCAGCCAGCCCCCATGGCGGCTCAAGGACAAAGCCTGGGACTTGTGCTGGACTGCCCCCAAAGTGGTAATTGTAACCCCCAACCAGTAAATTCAAAGGTTACATACCCTCACCCAATTAAAGGAAACCAGGATTCCTAAGTGCAGATAAGAACTTAGACCCCTTCTTCCCAGGTGGCTTTATCAGCTACAGAAACTTAAGAAAACACAGAGTCAGGATATTCAACCATCTGGCAGAGGCTAAGTGGTCATAAAACATCCCAAACTTCACGGACCCTGGAGATGGGTTGTAAAACTCCTGACAGGGCAAACAGATAAGACCAAGTCCAGGCCTGGGAAAAACTGGACCAATCAAGGATGGACCCGTACAAACCCCTCCCCTCTAAGAAGTTTGACAGGTTTTGCCTACAAAAACTAACTTCCCCAAGAAAGGACAAGCTCCCCCCGGCCTCACGGCTACGAGTGAGTCCTCTGATGAGCTTCCCTGACCATGGCTTGTAAGAACTATAAACCTTGCTTTTGCATTCTGTACCTAAAGTCTCCGGTGGCTTCTTTGGGGACGTGATCTGGGCATAACAGTAATATTACAGGGATAAGTTTGCTCATTCACTCAGTCCCTTGCATATGTTTTCAGGGTTGAGCTTGAAACAAGTAATTAGAAACAAAGTTTGTCTATTCAGATACCTGGACAGCTCATACCCTCATACTTCAGAGATCTGCAAAATATGGCAGATGGATGTCACCCATGTTCCTTCTTTTGGTAAATTAAAGTTCATACATGTTACTGTAGATACATTCAGTGGATTTATTTGTGCCTCCGCTCACAGTGGAGAAGCCACCAAAGATGTTATCAGTCATATGTTACATGTCTTTACAGTGCTGGGTCAGCCAAAATGTGTAAAAACTGATAATGGCCCAGGATATACTAGTAATAAATTTAAACAGTTTTGTTTACTATTAGGAATTAAACACATCACTGGAATACCCTATAACCCTCAAGGCCAGGGTATTGTGGAGAGGGCTCATCAACCTTTGAAAAATACTCTTAATAAACTCAGCTCACAAGAGATATTGCTTCCCCTTAAGGGAAACCAAAAAGCTCTGCCTTCTCATGCTCTCCTTATGTTAAATTTTTTGACATTGGATAACTTTGGGAAATCTGTGGCTGAGCGACATTGGCACCCAGAAACCAAACAAGGATATGCTCAGGCCCTTTGAAAAGATCCAATCTGGAAAATGGGGCGGCCCTGATTCAGTTATAATCTGGGGAAAAGGATCTGCATGCATCTATGATTCCAAGGAAAATGGAGCTTGTTGGCTACCAGAAAGGCTGATTAAGCCCTACTCTATACAAGCTACCTCCCTAGACTAAGGAAATAATAACTGTTATGTCCAGGATACAGTCCTGAGACAAAAATTCCTTTTTCTTCTCTTACAGAAACGCCTGCAGCTTGGAAAATGAAGGGAGTCACGGACCTCTCAATGGCAATGGCGGGACCTGTGCATCGAGGGCCTCAGAGAATCAACCCCTGCTTCATCGTCTGCCTACTCCTCCTCCCCCTCTTTTGCATTTCCAAAGAAAGCCCCCACGCTATCAAAAAGCTTGCCTGGCAGATTTTAACACAAACAGGAGAGGAGGTCTGGAGGGTTACTGCAAACCACGCCCCTTACTCCTGGTGGCCGCCACTCACTCCTGACTTCTGTCAGCTAGCTGCGGGATTAGATTCTTGGGATATACCTACTGTTAGCCATCACCTCGTCCCTCCCCCAACCCTGCACCAAGCACTGTGACTAACATCATGGGTTCCAGTAGCAGCACTCTCCTTGTTTCTTTTGGGGGAACTAGGGATAGATTGTTTAATTTGGTCCAGGGAGCCTATATGGCCCTAAATGCCACAAGCCCAGATAAGACCTTGGATTGCTGGCTTTGCTTTACCTCCAGTCCTCCTTACTATGAGAGAATCACTTTCCAGTCTGCTGCCAGCAACCTCACTTCCCCAAGCAATAGGTGTCAGAATAAGCCTCTTAAACTGACACTCTCTGAGGTTTCTGGACAAGGTTCCTGTTTGGGCAAAGCCCCACGGACCCATAGGCATCTCTGTAATGAAACCTTGACACCCTATAAAGGAGGATATTATCTTGAGGCACCCAATGGGTCCTACTGGGCCTGCAACACCAGGTTAACCCCCTGTGTGTCTGCTCAGATATTCAATCATTCCCATGAATTCTGTGTACTGGTTCAGTTATGGCCTCGTGTCACCTATCATAAAGAGAGCTCAGTGATGGAATTCTTTGAGCAGAGAGGCAGATACACTTGAGAACCTGTGTCATTGACTATAGCCCTCTTGTTGGGCATTGGAGGCATTGCTGCAGGAATTGGTACAGGAACCACCACCCTTGTACAAAATAATCACTTGATGCAGTTACAGATGGCCATGACCACTGATCTGGAGGCAATAGAAAGATCTATTTCCACCCTTGAGAAATCACTCACCTCACTATCAGAAGTAGTGCTGCAAAATAGAAGGGGCCTGGATCTGTTGTTCCTGAGGGAAGGGGGCCTTTGTGCTGCCTTAAAGGAAGAGTGCTGCTTTTATGCAGACCATACTGGTATTGTCAGGGAATCAATGGAAAAATTAAGGGAAGGGCTGGCTCAAAGAAAAAGGGAATTTGAAAATCAGCACAGGTGGTTTGAAAATTGGCTGCAAGGGTCCCCCTGGCTCTCCACCTTGCTACCTACCATTCTAGCCCCCTTAATTGTTTTTCTCCTTCTCATTACCTTTGGTCCCTGGGCCTTCCAGCGGTTGACTCGATTTATCAAAAATCAGATTGATTCGGCCTTACCACAGCATATTTCGATTCATTATTATAGACTAGATACAGAGGAGAACGGCCAAGAGCCCTCTCAAAGGCTCAGGTTCAGTGCCCTTGGGTCCTAACACCCCCTGGTCCTATTAGGACTATGATGGAGATGCCCCACACAGACCCCTCGACTCGGGCGAGACAGCCCCTGTGTGAGGGAAAACTCCAGGCATGGCTGGAGTGCAGCTGTGACTGCACAGACTGGGGACGTGGGTGCCCTTATAACCCGAGAGTCTGGATTATATGCCCCGTTGCATAATGGTTGTGCAGTAATAGTCTGACGCTCAGCAATCTCCATTCCCTCCAAAAAACTGCATGGTCCGCAGATTCCCGCACCACGGGGACGCCTGTAGTGTTTGAATCTGGGGAGACATTGCCTCCTGGATCTCTCTTCTCATAGCATAGAGGGACGGGGCCTCTGTGATCCTCCAGACCAGAAGCCATCCCTTCAGACCCAGATCTCTTAAAGCTTGACCACATAAATGTGGTTCATTTTTTAAAAGTAAAGAGGGGGAACTGTTGGGGACTGACTCTGGGCAGCTGTGTCACCTTCCTTGCTTTATCAAGCCTTGCAACAACAGGGGCCTGGTACCGGCCCAACTGCAGGATTTACGATTAAATAAACCTCCTGAAAAATGTGCTCATCAGCCAACAACAGGGGCCTGGTACCAGCCGACTGCAGGATTTACGATTAGATAAACTTTCTAAAACAGATGCTAATCAGCCAGCTGCAGGGGCCTGGGACCAAAGTGACCTCACCCTAACCTTCCCTCAGGAATTTCCATTCTTCTCTCCTTGCTTTCCCTGCTCCCCTTCCCCCGCCTGGAGCTCTGCTTATAAAGTCTCAGCACTCGGTCAAATAAAGGAAGCCTTGACATGACTCAGACTGACTCCGTCATTTATTACATGTGCCTGGCTTCCTTTCCCTCTCACCTCCTTGGTTTTTCAGGTGGTTCCTGCTCCAGACCCACAAAATAACCTGGCCTGCTGGACGGGTCAAGCTTCGTGGGACTAGAGAACAAGTCACAGCTGAGAGGTGAAATGGAATCCCAAGCAGACATGCATGGGAGATTGTATCTCTCCACCATGGAACTGCAGCTGTGACCAACCAAGAGAGTTGCTGTTTGCAGGACCTTGGATTTCATGGCCCGCCATGTGTACAGCAATAATCCCATGATAGGAAATAGGTGCAGAGTGGCACACATAGTCACCTAAATGTCAGAGGACTTTCTCCAGTGGAGATCATCCCCTACCACAGCTGATTTTTTATGATCATACTCAGCCGGCTCCCCAGCTACAGTGGAGTCCATAAGCTGCTCCTGTTCTGTGGTCTATAGTGTGCAATCCCTCACCAACAATCCCTTCCTGCTAGCCACTGGTTACCATATCCATTATCTGCCTTTCCCTTTGCTGACACTGAAGGCTGGGGCTACAGGGTTGTGTCCTTTGGGACTCGCATCCACTCCCCCCACAGTGAGGGGCAGGAGACTGGAAATACATGAGCAGCAGCTAATGGGACAGGTCCCATCGCTGTGTTTTTACTTCAGAAGACCGTTGGTGTTGCTGGTGGAGATGGGAAGACTGAAGTTAGGGATTTGTGTTGCTGGACATTGTTTTCCAGGAAAAAATGTGAAGGACATCCACCTGAAAAGTATGATCATACAATCAGTCTCAAGACAGAGAGAGAGAGAAAGAGAGAGAGAGAGAGAGAGAGAGAGACAGACAGACAGACAGACAGACAGACAGACAGACAGACAGAACATGGGTGCATCTCTCAGGGACAACTTGCAGTAGGGGTCTCTCCTTTTACCTCAGGATTCTGGGGACTGAACTCAGGTGTCAGATTTGTAAACTGCACTTTACACACTAAACCATCTCATCTGCCCTAAACCTGGTTTGTGTGTGTGTTGGTGTACACCAGGGAGATCCCATGTTCTCCAGGGACCAAGTACTGTGACAGCAGGTGTGCTCCACTGTGATTCTGTGGATCAAACCTAGGCCAGGGACAGCCAGGCAAGCACTCTAGCAATAGGACTACATTTCCAGCCTTTAAATTCTCTAAGTGACCATCTCAATTGCTAAGAAGAATATAAGTTACTATGTGGCTGGAACCTTCTGGCAAAAAAAAAAGAGAGATACACAATAGTCCCCTCCTTTAGAGTCAACCCACATGGTCTGTTTGTCCTGCACAGGAAAACATCTCAGGAAGGCCTCCTGTGCCAGAGACTTTAGAAGGCAGCACCCAGTCTACTTTAACATGCTGCCCGTGGTCCCTGGCCATTGTCCACTCTCGCTCCTTGAGGGCCTTTCATCTGCAGTGGCCCTTTGGCCAATGTCCACCCTCACTTTTGAGCATGCCTCTGTGGTGATATTGTATTCCCCAATATATCGTGCACCCTAATAATTTTATCTGGGGTCAGAGAACAGAACAGCCACTACACAGACATAGAGGCCAGAAAATGTTGGCACTCACACCTTTAATCCTAGTCTTCTGGAGGCAGAGATCCTTCTGGATCTCTGTGAGTCCAAAGCCACACTGGAAACAGCCTGGCATGGTGACTCATGCCTTTAATCCCAGGAAGTGATGGCAGAAAGCAGAAAGGTATTTAAGGCATGAGGAACTAGAGCTGATTAAGCTTTTAGGCTTTGGAGCAGCAGTTAAGCTGAGATCCATTTGGGTGAGGACATAGAGGCTTCCAGTCTGAGGAAACAGGATCTGCTGAGGAATTGGGAAGGTGAGGTGGCTGTGGCCTGTTCTGCTTCTCTGATCTTCCAGCATTCACCCTAACACCTGGCTCCAGGTTTGTTTTCATTAAAATCTTTTAAGATTTGTGCTACTTGCCTCCCATCATTCTCTAAGAAACCTGCCAGTCTTCTACACGACAGAATGTCTCTTGTCTGAATCCATCTGCCAGAATACAAGGGAGTAGGATGCTGGGCAGAAGAGGGGTCAGAGCGAGATCCCAGAGCCTGCACTTCTGATTTGTTGAAATGGAGTCTTTCCTTTGAAGGCCAGAGCAGGTTCAGATGAGGAGAGACAAGGGAGAGGGGTGTGGCCCTTCCTCCTTTGGGTCTGTGCTGGGAACTACACAGGGATTAGCTCATCCACACCTGCAACCTCTTTTGTAGTGGGCAGAATGCAGGTGAGCTGGCTAAGGGTAAGAGAGGTGCAGCTCCTCGTCTGATGCCCAAGGAACTAAGGACACACAGTTGTGGCTCTGAGTGTCCCCATCTCTACAGAGACATCTGATAGGAAGCAGGCAGTGAAAGTGGCCGTGCTTACCTTATTAGGAGAGTTGTCACGTGACCTGGGGAAGCAAGAGAAGAGTCACCAGATCATGGAAGTACAAAGCTCATCTAAGACTTACAATTAGTAGACGAAGGAGGTGGCAGGAGGTGGTGGTAGATGTGGGGTGGGGGTTGAGGGGTGTGATGCCCAAGTCCAGTTAGAGGATTTGCATCCTCCAGAGTCTGTTTCACAGACCTAGCTTATTAGGACCAGAGGAGAGGTAACAAGGACAGAGACCTGGATTATTCCGTTCAGGAGTTCTCCAAGTTCACAAAGCCTTGGTTGTCCTTTCCTCAGTGGCATTTGTGACTGACATGTTCCTATGACAAGGAGGAGCACAGTGGTCCATGGCACCCAGACACACACAGCAGAGAGTCTCCCCAAGGGAGAATGAATGCCCACAAACTTCACTCACAGCAGGGAAGGTTTTAGGGTGAGGAACTTGCTCTTGGACATGTGGTTCCCTCATGCCAGCCTAGCCTAGGTGGACTGAGTCTCCCTTCAACACTGACTTGGTCTCCTGTGGCTGGAAAGGGGGTGAGGACCTACAGCACCTGAGGGCTGGTGTTGTGCAATATTTGGATAACTATGTAAAGATGTGTTTCTGTTTTACCTTGCCTGCCTAAGGCATCTGACTTTTCTAAGAAAAAGCTAAATGTCTAATAGCAAGGGAGGAGTTATAGGTGGGACATCTGGGCAGGGAGAATAAGTAGGAGGAAGTATTTAGCTCAAAAAAGAAAGAAAAAAAGAAACCAGGGAGAAACCAGGGGCCAGACAGAAAGACATGGAGGAAGCAGGAAAGTCGGACATACAGAATGAAAGAAAGGTAAAAAGGCCTGAGGCAAAACATACATGAATAGAAACAGTTTAAATTAAGGTAAAGGAGATAGTTGGACAAGCCTAAGCTAAGGCTGAGCATTCATAATTAATAATGAGTCTCTGTGTGTTTATTTGGGAGCTGGTTGACGGCCCAAAGAAAATGCCAGCCAGAGACTGGGAAGAGAAGATCTGCTCTGTAAGTCAGACAGGAGACAGTGGCTGGTATCCAGGATGCCATGGAAGGACGGGCAGGTGGTGGACCTTTGATTCCCAAGGGTCAGTGCCTTTACTTACTGTGGGTGCACAGGTCCAGTTGTCCTCACTGAGCATGCTCTTACTTCTTGCCCTAAAGAAATGGGAGACACTGTCACTGTTGTTTGGTTCCTCCGTTGGGAAGGACCCTGGGAACAGATGTTTCCTGGGAGCTGCTTGGTGTCCTTGCTGTGCATTCACACCATGGCTGCCACTGCCTTTCTTGGAGCTGCCTCCTTTTCCAATCTAACCAGCCCCTCCTAGCCATTGATCCTTTTGCCCCATCATATTTTCTGTTTTCTAACTGGTTCTGGGAGTGGTACTTTGGTTAAGTGGGACATCCCAGTCCCGAAGATCTGTTCTTTCAGTGATCTGCACATTTGGTCTTCACACCCACACCCACTTTTTCTCCCACTGGTGATTTCTTTTTTCACTTATCAAGAGGACCCTGATTTTTCTGCCTCCACTAGGCTATCTCAGTCCCCCCCTCCATCCCTGCTGCTGTGACAACAAAATAGAGAATTTACTTTTTCCTTCTTTTCCTTTTGAGGTTTCACATTTGAGGCTTCTTTTGAGGTTTCATTGAGGTTGGTTGGCTCATTGAGGTTGGTTGGCTCATTGTCCACTTGTTTTATGTTGTTCTCAGTTTGTAGCTCCCTGATCAAAGATGAAGTCAATTTATCTCCAAACTTCACAGGGGAAGGAGTGACCATAACCAGCAGACAGTGGGGTACAGGACATAGGAAGGCAATGATATGAGGAACACAGCACACACATAGCAAAGAGAAGAAGATGGAGTCCAGACACAAAGTGAAGGACCCTCTTCCCTTTCCCAAGCATGGAGGGAATGGAAGAGTAGGTGGAAGGATGTAAGACACTTCACCTGCCATGACGTCTGCGCCACAGGAAAACCAGTACAAATATTACTGCAATCAGCCCCATCAGACATTGGGCAACAATGCCAATAATTCCCCTTAATGAGGGTAGAAGTTTTGGTTTTGGAGGTTCACCTGTCATGGACAGAAAAGATAAGAATCATCATGACAAATTCCTCCTCACCGAGCAAGTGGACAAGAACTCTCTGATTGTGTGTGACATCTGTGTGTTCCTTTGTGGAGTGCACTTCCTGTGAGAAGGTAGATTAGGAGAGGTGAGGCAATAAGCAGGGTATTCTCTCCTAGTACTCCCGTAAGTACTGTGTTTCTAGGCTGGCCATGTGTCTTCCTTCAAGTCCTTGCCTGTGACAGGTGGGGAGAGAGTGTGCTTTAGGCTGCAGCCTAAATCATATCCACTCTGGCAGTCCTTGGAAGGCTCTGAAGATGGGAGAAAGTCATATAGCAATTTTTACTTTATAATTACAGTTAATTTTAATGATCACATCTTTTTTTATTGTCCTAATAGTGGTAAATGTAAATATTCTCCTCTCTTGTTCCTATGGCCAGGAGTTAACTGAAAGAATGTTGAGGCTGAGTGTACTCTAAATGGCCACTTTTCCCTCACAGGCACTCTGTCTTAGTTAGAATCTCCAAGGAGGTCATAAATCGGCACAATCCAGGGCCACATCTTAAGGCTTGACAGTACCACCAAAGAGCTGGACCTACCCAAACCAATCATCATTCAAGAAAATGTCCCACAGGTTTTCCCACAGGTCAATCTGGTGGAAGGGAGGCATTTTTTCAACAGGGTTTTTATCTTCCCATATGGGTTAGTTTGAGTCATGTTGATATAAAACTAGCCAGCACAGATCCCCAACTCTCAGAGCTCCCAGCCAGGGGTATGAAGACAAACCTTCTTTGGTGACACACAGTTGTAATAAAGCAGGTGACTCTCTTTCCAGAACCCAACCTGCACCTGGAATAGACTGTTAGGCCTGTACTGCAGCCAAAAGCACACTCCCTTCTCCCACCACAGGCATCAGAGCTGTGGGCACAATGCTCGGGCCCTCCAGGTTCCTCCCACCAGCAAACAACCAGTAAATGGATATGCAATTTAAAAAAAGAGAAATATGGTGCCATCTGTGGTATTTCATGCCTATAATCCCAGTAGTTTGAGGACTGAGGCAAGAGGTTGCCATGAGCTCAGGATCAGGCTAGACTACCAAGTGAATTCCAAGCCAGACTGGGCTACATAGTAACACTCCATTGCTGTGGGATGTCTTTCTGTATGCTGTGAGTATGTGTTGCTCTGAATGGTTGATAAATAAAGCTGCTTTGGCCTAAGGCAGGGCAGGATGGAGCCAGGGGGGAAAATCCAAGAGAGAGAGAGAGAGAGAGAGAGAGAGAGAGAGAGAGAGAGAGAGA
>CABHPH010148610.1:9708-28416 GCA_902168325.1 Peromyscus nudipes | reverse complement strand
TAACCACACAGAAAACATTCGTTGAAAGCACATGCTGTGTACTATGGTTTAGGTGAGGTTTCCCTCCCAGGGTTTGTGTGTTGGAAGCTCTGCCTCAGTGTAGCAGTGCCAAGAGACAATGTGACCTAGGTAGAGTATGGAGAGGGGAGGAAGCCCTGAATGAGTGAAGTCCTGAATGAGTGTGTGCTGTTGACATGGGTCTGGCCACATCAAGGACACCCCCCCACCCCCGGGCGCCAATGCTTCAGCCCCATGTGGGTGGCAAAAGCTTTCCAGGTGAGGCTCAGAGGGATGGGAAAGCCTTTCTTAGGGGTCCAAGTGTGAATGTTGACAGTATGTGCAGAAAATTATTACCATGAATATTTACTGTCTAAAGACAGTCCTTTACCGAGACTGCTCTTACTGAGATTAGCTAAACCTATCTCCTCCTTTTCCTAGATACCTCAACCCTGGACATTCTAACATTTCCACAACCTACTTTTGGGTGTGCTACTTGCTACTGAATGATGTATTCAGCTAAGTTGTTTCTGAGGTGAGTGAGACCCTCTAGGAAAGACCCACAATGCCTGTCTGCCATGACTCACGATCTTGTCATAGCTTATCTAAGGCTCTGAGCCTGATATTCCAGCATCTGTGAAGCCAGTCTGGCCTGTTCCGCTCCTCATCTCCTACTTCATTCCTACACTCCTCTGCAAGGCCCGGATGAAGCTTTCTTAAGGATTCCTTCTGTTTTTAAGCCAACATTCCTTGGCTGGACTTTCACAGGCTGTGTTCTGATTCTCAGTACATTTGCAGGACTGTGAGCTGCACAGGTTGACCTGATTCTACTGAATACTTGTGATTATGTCTACTGTCGTACTTTGACACTGTGTTAAAAGATAATGAGGATCTATTCTTGCCTCCAAGAAAATGCCAGCCTTTTGAGAAAACCAATAACATACAAATCACACATCTGACTCTGAGAACAGGTCCTCTAGATAAAATATTGATCTTCAGGACAGAGGTCCTGTACACACTATAAGGTTTCTGAGGGCAGAGGTTGAAGATGTGCATTCTTCCATCTTGGCTTCTATAAAATACTTCGGTATACAGAGCTGATATAGAGTAAGCACTTGACCAATGAATAATTGTTCCCACTTATAAATTCCAAGTGCTCTGAGTTATATTATTAAAGTGTAACAGAACAGAACATGTAAATAAAAATACTCTTAAATTATATCCCAGTAGTGTGGTGCCTAGGGTAAGAATCCCAGGGTCAAGGCTGCCTCTGAGATTGGTGAATCATCCTAGCTTTCAGGGCAGCTCTACCTGCCTCAGTAGCTTATCTCTACACATATTATAGATACTCAAATTGAACTGGGCACTGGAACCTTTGTGCATTCCTTGTTTAGCCAGCTGGTAAACACACCCACACCTAGAAGCCTCACTTTCCTTCAGCACAACTCAGACAAATTTAGAAATCCTTCCCAGTGAGATAAAACCTTTCCTTTTTCTAAAATATCAACCCACTTGCCCTAGGTTTGACTCCTTATACCAGAAAACAAATAAATGTTTCTTCCAAAGAATTGTAGCACAAATCTTAAAAGGTCTTATTAATAAAAACAAACCTGGAGCCAGGTATTGGGGTGAACACTGAAAGACCAGAGAAACAGAACAGGCCACAGCCAATCTCACCTCGCCAACTTCTCAGCCGATCCTATTTTCTCAAACTGGAAGCCTCTGAGTCCTCATCCGAATGGATCTCAGCTGAACTGCTGCTAAAAGCCTAAAAATTTAACAAGGCTCTAGTTCCTGGTCCTCATGCCTTATATGCCTTTCTGCTTCCTGCCATCACTTCCTGGGATTAAAAGTGTGTGTCACCATGCCTGACTGTTTCCAGTGTGGCTTTGAATTCACAGAGATCCAGACGAATCTCTGCCTCCAGAATGCTAGGATTTAAGGTGTGTGTGCCGCCATTTTCTGGCCTCTATGTCTATCTAGTGGCTGTTCTGTTCTCTGACCCCAGATAAGTTTATTAGTGTGCACAATATATTGGGAAACACAATATCACCACAAAAAAATAGGTATTTTAAGGTTAAATTTTACTAAATCTTTATTGGGGTCACCTAAACAAATATAGTCAACATCACAATTATCCTTGGCTTTCTAGTTTTCTCATTGATCTAGATAGTCTTCATTTAGCCTACTCAGTTGTTTACATCTGCTTTAGTTCAATTACCCAGAAGAGAAGTTTATGCATCACCTGATTAGCACAAATAAGACAAGTATAATATGATCTCATTCTCTAGTCTAGATATATCTTTAGTAATTCAACCTACTGTTGTACAGAATTTTTGTTCCAGCCACAGCTCACTGCTTATTTGTGTTGTGTTATGACCAACTACATTTTTCATATAAGACACTGCCAAGTTCTGTCCCCCTCTATGGAGACACAGTGTAATAAATCCCTGGACCCAAGGGCAAGGCTTTTCCATTTTTAGCTATTAAGTTTAATCTTGATACATTCAGCTTGAAGTCCAACAGGTATCTGAATTCTAACTCTATAATTACATGACTTCAATGTTACCCCAAGTTTAAATTTATCCGTGTCATAATTTAAAATATGTAATTTACTAAGTATTCCTTAGGAGCTAGGCATATGCTAAACACTGGGATTCAACAGAGTCAAAGCCTCTGCTAACACAGAGTTCACACAGTAGGGAAAGGAGTGAGAGAGGGGCATTGCAATGGCCAGTTCAGAAAATGCCTCTTGGTTCACCTTCCCAGTGCTTGGGTGCCATGAAGCACACCTGCAGGATGTTAGGTCTTAGATAAGAGTTAAATAGACCTTTCTCCAGCAGTTGAAAAACATCTAGTATCTGTTCTCCCATCCAGCTAACCTTATTTGTCACAGGAATGCACCCTGAGAACCTGGCATGAAGGTTCTTTTGCAATTCCTTGGTTTTAGTCCAAGTCATCACTCAGGTTCTCTGAGATGAACTTTCATAATCCCCTTGGGAATATAAACGGCCTGACCCACTTTGCCAGTCTGAGGTATAAACACATTCACATCTACTTTATTTTCCTAACTTCTCTAATTCCAATGGAATGTTCGGAACTTGCTGTGTTCCAATGGCATGCAGCGAAAGTCTGCCTTGTCTAAAGTCAAAAAAAAAAAAATCTTGCAATCCATCCTTTCCTTAGACTATCAGTTTCCTCTGATTACACAACTACACAAATCACTTGTAATTTTTCTGCTAAGTGTAAAAGACATTCTAATAGCAGCATTCGATATCCAACGATATATGAAGACAAGGAATGTTTTTTCAAGTATACCATTTCCACAAAGCAGGATGAGATGATCACTTCTTCAGCAAAGAAAAAAATACAAAGGCAGTAATCATTTCTAGGGTTGCATTTCAAAAAAAAGCTATGATGTATGTGTGTAATAAGCATGAAGAAGGCGAGAAGGAAGGACCTGAGGCTCCAATCGCCCCTCCCTCCGGCACAGGCAAAGCTGCTTTTTTCTCCTTGATGCTTTCTATTTTCTTTCTGTTTTAACTTTACTTTCCAGAAATCAAGCTAAAACTAAGAAGAACGACATTTCACGGAATTGGGGTTGTGGGGGGGAGGTATATAGAAGCTGAATTAGAAGGAACTGAGCTGGTCAGAAATCAAAATATTTTGAACGTTTACTCTTACAAACTAGCTCTGACATCTCACCTCTGGCACTGGCAGCTGACCCCTGAGCCAGAGAACCACAGGCAGCTTGCTGGGGAATTTTAGTGACATACCAACCACCCAACTGCCATTGGCAAAGTACCCTCCCACATTCCTCTCCTTTGCCCCCATCTTGCCAGCCTGGTCCTGCAGGTACTCAGGAGTTGGCACTTCATGAGACCATTTCTCCTACCAAAATCATTCTTTTGTCAATGATTTAGAGCCCAAGAATCCCTTTTCTGACCACAGAATAACTCAAGACATCATATTTTGTTTGGTCTGTTACTAAACTCTGAAGGAATAATTAATAATAATAATAACAACAATAATAATAATATTCAGGTTGCTTATAGAATAGATAGGATACTACTAATTGGTTATATGTCTCAGCAAGGAATATAATTAATTAGACTTCAAGTTATTCCACTGTGGTTTTATATCATCTAGTCAACAGTATTAAAAAAAGTAAAAAAGGATAGCATATTACTAAATTAGACACAGCAGCACCCCTATGTCATCTGAGCAAATGACTTGAATCAATGTTTAGTGTGTGGGTGCAGGTGTGGGTGCATGTATGTGTGTTAGCTATATATAATGCATGTATTAGCACTTTGTCACCATCCCAAAAGCCTGAAATGAATAAACTTAGAAGGAAAAAGTTTTATTGTGGCTCATAGGTGTAGAGGGTTCAGTCCACAGTTGATTGCTTCCCTTGCATTGGGGCCTATGTAGCAAGGCAGTGTGTCTCGGAATGAGCACATGATAGAACAAAACTGCTCACTCCATGGTCAGGAAGTGGATGAGAGGGATAAGAAGGGGCTGAAATCTCATTATCCCCTTCAAAGGTATAACCTTATTAATCTAAAGACCTCTCAATAGGCCCTACCTCTTAAAGGGCCACAAGCTGAGGTCCAAGCATATGGTCCTCTAGTGAATACTTACTAAAACCAAGCAGTGCTCTATGAAACCAAAGAGCAATCTCTTCAGAGGAAGTGAACTTTGACCAGCAATTTCTTCAGACCCTGGTAGAAAGTGCACATAAGAGTGTTAATAGCAGTAGTAATAACAGCAGTGAACATATATACATAATATACTTTACATACATAATATGTCTTATTTTACTTTATATGTGCAACAATTCTGTAAGATATTATTGTCATAATTTCATAAAGTAAGGAATTTCAACTTTACCTAGTCCCTTAAGAGACCATGGCCTTATCTTGGGTGTTCTGCTTGTGGGACTAGAAAGGTGGAACTTTAGAGCCAGAAAATGTTATTAATAGAGTAGCAAAGCCCTTTCTTCCACATACCTCACCCCGTGTGATTACCATCCCCTTCCGGCCACATACATTGCATCAGCAGATTCAATCAAGTGATTTCATATAGCTCTCAGCAATGGGGTGAAGAGGCATTCATTAAACATTCTGTTATCTTCATCTCTCAACAACACCCACTCTATTTCATTTGCAGAGCTTTCCATTGGAACATGATTTCTTGGTTTTAAATTTTCCTGTAAAGAGATACTACCTCAAACACATTGGTAAAATGGCCTTCCTAGAAGAAGCTTTTACAGGGGGGCAGATTTATAGTAAACAAAGACAATCCTATCTGGTAAGAAAAGCCACAGCAGAATATGAGACTTTGGTCTCCAGGTACCAAGGACAGGATAACTCTGAACAGGTCTCCACAAGTCAAAAACAGTAGAGAACACTCCCTCGTCAAGCCCTTTCCTGAATTAGCAGCTCTCATGAGAAGTTGGCCTGCAATCTTTAGATATTGTTTGTGTTTCTGCATATGAATTTACATTAAATGGTACCCTGTCAATGTATTGAGTTTGTTGTTTATTACCTAACAAGAAAGTGCACATGGTATGAACAAGAGAATTAAAGGGTGTTCCCATGAGCTAGGTGCTTTGTGTGTGTGTGGGGGGGGTTGTATATGAGTAGAAAGAAGCCAGGGGAAAACCTTTTCAAGAAGTGTTCCTTTCTTGAGTCACATTTCCCCCAGAACTTGGTTTCTGTCTCTATCTCCTTATAAGGGATTAACTTTGAAAGCCTTTGTTTCACAGTAAGTATAAGAAGTTGTCTGAAGCATGGGAAACCAGAGGCTTGGACAAGCAGGTTGCTTCTTCTTGCTCTACTGTTTACTTTAGCAATGAGAAATAGGTACCTACAAGGTAAAATGCTACCAATATTTTAATATCTGAGGATTCCTTTATGCCTTTGGCAATCACTGACATTTTAAAGATAGGAATTTTATCCATCTTCCTCTTCCCAGGGCCTACCACACTGCCTACCAAATTAGCACATCCAACTGGTGACCCAGACCAATAAGAGATATTCTATGGACTATAAAGCTGCCTTAAATAGTACCAGACTTAGAATTGTCAGGTCCATCCTAAGCATCATAAGCAGGATGTTAGTAATTAATAAACTCAGACATGACATAATTCTTTCTCTAAACACGTGGAAACTATTATTTAAAAGACCTGAAAGTGGGAGAAAATTTAGCAGCCAGCCAAATAGTAACATCTCAGTCAAAAAATGGACTGTGTATATGATGGTTGTACTATAAAACTTTAATGAAGCTGAATTTTTTTTCTACACTTACTTACAGTATAGGCTTCAAGTATCACAGCCCAATGTTCTAGTCACATGACTGTTAGAATGCTGGTCTAAATAAGCCTCCCATGCTTCCAGTTATACAAAGATATAGCACATGCAACTATGTATGATACACAATACATTTGATAAAAATAAATGACAAATTGCTTTATATATTTACCATACTATATTTTAATGCCATTTCAGAGCACACTTTACTTATTAAAGTTTGTAGTTAAAAAGCTGCTGTGTTATGCCTGCCACAGCTTCATAAATCTCATGTTTACATTTCTTGGTTACATCATTTTCTCTTATGCTTAGATTTACTCTCATGTTGTTTACTTTAGCATGGCCCTAAGAGCAAGAGACTAATGTACGCATTAATATAGCCTATATCATGACTAGATTGTACAAATAGGATTTTATAAGTACATTGTATGACGTTTGCACCATCATAAAATTGCCTAATGATGCATTTCTCAAAATCAGCAAGCAATATACAATATAATTCAAATAATCTTGCAGGTACTAAGAGAAAGTTAACATTTAAGCACTTTGTTGCTGAACCTGGGCTAATATAGATGAGTGATGTGAACACAGGATGTCAACAAATGTAACTTTTATCACTACATTTTTCAAAACTGGTCCAAATATAAACTAACAAGAACTCTGTAATGAGGAAAACTTGTGTATTTCATGTGCAGGAAGATCTGGTGTCATGGATTGAGTTTACTTCACTCTTCATTTTTGTGGTGATTTGAAAGAAAATGACCCCCATAGGCCCATAGGCAGTGGCATTATTAGGAGGAGTGGCCTTGTTGGAGTAGGTGTGGCCTTGTTGGAAGAAGTGTGTCATGTGGGGTGGGCCTTGAAATTTCAAAAGCTCAAGCCAGGACTAGTGGCTCACTGTCTCTTCCTGCTGCATATGGATCCAGATTTAGAACTCTCGGCACCTTCTCCAGCACCATGTCTGCCTGCATGCCACCATGCTCCCCACCATGATGATAATGGATTAAACTTCTGAACTGTATGCTGGTTCTAATTAAATGTTTTCCTTTATAAAAGTTTTCATGGTCAGGGTACGTCTTCATAGCAATAATATCCTAACTAAGACATAAAATTTGAAGCAACTCAGTTTCCATAATTTACCAACAAGACAGCTAATGTGGAAAAAGTAGTTCATATAAAAATAACGGACCACTTTCCCTCCAGATGCCTCCCAATTTGAGGAAGACATCTTATTTTACTGAAACACAAAAGCATATATTTGACATGCCATGTTTTTTCTCAACCTTGAGTTTACTTGGTAGTAATGTACTCTCAAAATCATTCATTGCCATGTTCTAAGCAATGAAATCTTTAAATCATCTAACATGCATCTTCCTTACTGAGGTCAAGCAGGGCAATACTCCCTTCTTGTTCAGTTCTCAATCTGTAAACAATTGTCCTTCATGCAGCCCCATTAGTATGTGCAATGGATGTTTTTGTTCATGTTTTGCCCTGTTGCTTAGAGATTTCACTGTGTAAGATGGCAATCAATCATACTGTTGAAATATTGGCTAATGTTTCTGACTGCAATGTGGCTATAATATTCCTTAGGGATAATATGTAGATATTAGATAAGTCATATCCAGGAATGAGATACAATTTTGCTGTCTGTGAATTCAGTATTAACTAATCAATAATAAATATGAAATAAAGTACCTTTAAATACACTTTTAAAGCAGGGTTATATATTAATCTATTGAAGGAGATATTGTGACCTAAGGCTACCAGAATGTAACCCTGTATTTCCCCAACAAACAATAGTATTTGGTGAGTGTTGTGACTCAATGGAATATAACTATCATGCGTAACTTAACTTCACTCTATATTGGCTGTCAATGCTTATCTGTGATCTCAGTGCTCTGGTAACACCATGACTGTCACCTTAGTGCTTCTAGCCCTTGGCAGGAAACATTGACTCAAGTCACCTTGCCCTGACAAAGCCACGCATCTGAAGTCTGTGACCCCTTAGTTCACATTTTATCTTCTCCATGAAACTTTCCCTGTGGCATTGAACCTCAGCTAACTGATTCACCTTTGAACCTTTAATGGAACTGTGACTGTCTGGATTGTAGGTAACACACCATTATTGAAAGGTAAAGCTATAGAGAATTTAAAAACTCCTCTAGCCCGCACTCTGCTTTTACATATGAGGACACCAAGACCTCACCAGTGATTGGCACAAGGACATGTCATTTTTATGCCTGAAACATGAATGTGGACCCTGACTCTGACTTTGTGAAGTCTCTGTTGTTTTAAACCAGCTGTAGTGGAAGTTCTCAGCTGACATTTATTTTTATGTAAAACTACATCTATGAAAATAAAAAAGTGAGAGCTATGGGCATACTGAACCTTATTCACTCTAGAACTGGTCATACTCAATATATACATAAATCAGCTGGGGCAGACAGGGGATTAGTAACTACTTGCTCCATCAGAGTTGCCGTACTCCATATCTTAACACTGTCACCTGGGCCATCAAGTTTCAATCAATGAATTTGAAGGAGGAAACATTCAAACAGCACCCTTGACCTGATTCCCTGAGTCTTGATTACATCTACTAGTTGAATAGCAGTACCAGATATATGGATTACTATTTTTATTTTATTTTATTTTTGTTTTTCAAGACAGGGTTTCTATGTGTAGCTCTCCTTGTACTGGAACTTTCTGTGTAGACCAGGCGGCCTCAAACTCACAGAGATCTACTTGGTTCTGCCTCCTGAGTGCTGGGATTAAAGGTGTGCACCACCACTGCCCTGTTTAGGATTAGTCCTTTAATAGAATTCTTCTCTGGAATGTTGTGCTCCTAAGAGACTCACTTATATGAGCTGTCACAGAAACACTTGAAAGAATGGAGGGAGAATGTTTCATTGAGCTACAGAAAAAGTGGGGGAAAGGAAGTTGAAACTGCTTTGATAAGTATTTGTCTAATCAGTATCAGCATAGTGGCAAAATTAGAAATGAGGCAAGCTTGCAAGTAATGATTATCATTCCCTTCAATCATTTTGCTATTTGGATCACTGGATCCACTATCATTTAATTACACTATGCTTGATTGCATTGCCATAGGTCAGTCGTCAAGTTATATAATGGAGGGTATCAGATTGTTAGAGCTCCTGGATTCCATAATATGCAGATAAAAGAGTAATGTTCTCACTGCAGTATAAAATTGCTAGTGTATACAAGACAGTAGAATTTCCACTTGTAATTTCTTAAACATAAAAGTGAAAAAAAATCATGGTTGCAAATTTTAAAAAAATGTATAAGCTCAGACCTTGCCACACAGTACAAGCTCTGTACTTGCCACACAGACCTGAGTTCGATCCACAGAACCCAAGTAAGAAGTTGTGCAAAGCAGCAAGAATTTGTAATCCCAGCCCTGGGGAAGCAGAGACAGGTGGATACTTGGGATTGGCTGACCAGCCAGCCCAACCCAATCAGTAAGCCCCATGCCAATAAGAGGCCCCATCACAGACATAAAGTAAGTAGCTCATAAGGAATGGCACCTTAGGTTGACCTCTGTTTTCCACAAGCATGTGCACGCACATACACTCACACACACACACACACACACACACACACATTCAGGTTAAAATATGATGAAGGATGCAATTTAATCGTGGGTGTGCAAAGTCTACCCACATTTAAGCAGCCTACATTCTATTATCATCTGTTCTTTGCAACTTCCGGTACCTCCTACTGCTTCTCCCACCCACTTTCCTCCATGGGTTTGTCCTCTGCAAAGAAATTCAGTGAATTTCCCCAAGCCTTTAGGAGTAACTGCAGAACAAAACTGCCCAGAACATTCTTATGCTGATACAGTTGCTCTGAACCTTGCAGGACAAGAGGATGTGGAAAGAGAAGCCTGAGAGAAAGCAGGTCCCTGCGCGTGTGTGTGAGTGTGTGTGTGTGTGTGTGTGTGTGTGTGTGTAAAACACCTTTTCTTGAGAATCTGCTCACAAAAGCTGCCTCTTTCACTGGTGATCAGAACTTCTGAGACAATGAGGAGACAAGTTCTTTTACTGAAAAAGAACTTGGTACTAACTTGGGGTTTCTTTTTCCAGGCATAGAAGTTAGTGATGCAAATAACAATTATATGGAATGCTACTTCTACAATACACAATTATGCAATTCCCTGTTTCAAAGCCTTACAATGAATCCCTATGTCTGACAATCAGATTCTAACTTAGCACATGGTGCTTCAGATCTGGCCCCTGCCTTTCTCTCCAGCTCTATCCCCTAGGACTATCAGGAAGCACTCTGGCTCTCTCCACTGACAAGCAGGCCTCCAGTCCTTGTCAGTGTCTACATGCAAGTGCACCTGCCTAAAGAGACCTTCCTACACCTCATCTGTACAAGTTCTCTTCTTTGAAGACACAACTCTAGTATAGCATAGGACCCTAGACTTCAATTCTTTTTTTTTTCCATCTTTTTTACCCCTAGAGCAACGCAACCCCAGCATTTACAATGGTGTGTGATACGTATTCTTTCATTTGTTTGCTTGTTATCTGTCTTCTAATTTCACTATGAGCAAGGTCTAACACCATAAAGGTAAATCAATAAAATGAATTAATGATAATCAAACAGAAAATTATATAAAAGGAACAGGGAGATAGGGGCTTGAAATATGAATGAACAAGAAATGAGGAAAAGGGTGGGGATTGGGAGAGGCAGAGGGGAAAGAACCATCAGATTGCTCTCTGCCAGCTTCCCATCTCAACACGTGGGCCCCTGTCATGCACAGGTGCTCTGTGCCCTGTCTCAACAGACAAGACAAGATTCAAAACCAGCCCTGCCACTTACTATGTGATCCAGCATAAATTACTAACCCTTTCTAAGATCTAGCTTCCTCATCTCTACAATGAAGGCAATTATGTTCATTTCTGTCATACAGTAGTTATGAAGATTACATCAGTTAATTATGATCTACCTGATACAGTGCCGAGCACAAAATCAACACATGGCACACTGTCAGCTGAAAATGCATTTCTAGGTCATGTTGGGAATGACAGAAGACACTTTTTACACAGCACCATAAGGTACATACATGGTCTAATTTTGGATGCTGGACCATCTACATATGAACTAATTTTCTGCAGGTCAATGCTGAACACAGAACAACAAACTCAAAGCATGAGTGCCACAGCCTGTTTGAATCCATTCTGTAGCCATCAAATGACAGCAGTTACAAGCCTGGTTTGGAAGCCAGCAAGATTTTGATATGTTTATAATATAGCTTAAATCTGAAAAATTAATAAAGCTAACAAACAAAAAAATCCCATGAGAATAATGAATGAGCCATTCATTAAAGGAGGAAGGCTTAGTTCCACACAAAAAGCTTTACTTAATGGAATTTGGCCTTCTGAAATGTTCTGAGATAATTGAGAAATCCCCAACCACATGGAGGTAAAATACTGGATTAATTATTATATCTCTTTGGATTGGATGCCTTGAACAGTCATCAGTTTTCTGGCTTGGTCACTCATTAACAATCATTGTCTTGACATCCTAAGTATGCTCGATGACTAATAGTTCCCAGCAGCAGCAACTGATATGAGTTACTGGAATCTCTGTTTACTGGGTTATTATATAGCTACACCTAGCTGCATGGCATGGCTAGTCACGGCATTATGTGATGTTTGACCTGGAGAGAATACCATATTCTCTAGATTGCTCTCATCATTCACCTGCAGAGCTCAGCTTTTCTCCTCCTGTCTGCCTTTGCTCACACCTTCTTCTACAGTGGATCCTTTTTCTCTCCTGTTATTCAAAGTTTACAATTCATTTTATGTCCAAGTTAAGTGACCCTTTGACCAACATCATCCCAATAACAAGAAAATTTTTTTGAGTCCCAATGCACTTTCTTGCATTTTCCCTACCATACCTTTTGCTTTATGTCCTGTGCTCTTGATAATATACTTTGCACACAATAAGCATGAAGTGAGAGTCCACCACATGCAGGAACTAGTGACCCACTGTGACTGGAGCTACTATAGATATTTGAAAGTATACACATATCATCCCCATGAAAAGAAAACACCTTGCTTCCCAGGAGGGAGTTCTGCTTTATGCACAGCAACTGGGCTCACCCTCTGCTTCTATGCTTCCCAAAGGGCTGAGGGATCTGCCTCTAATGAAAAAGGACTAGAAGATTTTGGATTAATATCTCTTGACCAGAAAAATAACTTTCTGTGAATCTCACTTATTGATCTCATTTCCTTATGACAGTGGCATCTGAGTCCAAAAATAGAGACAGTTGGAAATGAAGGCTTAAATTGATGCTTTGGGATGAAGAAAGAACACTTCACTTTCCCTGTTATGGACCCATTCATTAGAAACCAGGGTCCTAGCTGGACTGAAAAAGATAAGGAATGGATCAGAGTCCAAGCTGGAGATAATGAAGGATATTCAATATTAGGTGACAGTAAGTAATATTTTCCATTTTTATCAAATTGAGTAATGGCATAGTTTTGAAACATGAAAACTTCTTTGGTTAGAGGTACATGTTCCAAAAATAATATAATCCCTGGTATTAGCTTTGAAATACTCGAGAGAAAAAGAAGTAATAAAGAGAGATAGCAAGAGTGGTAAAATATTAACTCTTAACAGATGAAGTCTTCTATATCGGTCTCTGTTTTTTCTTTTATGGCCTAAAATAGATCTAAACACACACACACACACACACACACACACACACACACACACACCTTCAAAAAACAGTCTCTTAAGGCAACAGATGTCCTTGGGTATGAGGATAACTCCTAACAAGGATTTTTATCTACAAGAGTATTAATCTCCACAATAAGACTTTTATCTGAAATGATTGAGAGGGGAGGGATTTTGTTGTTTACTTTACCAGTCTGAACTATCTTGTTTAATTCAGGCAACTCCAAAGCACTGTTATTATATGTGCTCTGTGAAACAAATCAGAAAGCCTTGTGTACATCATGACCTGATGAAAATATCTATGATTTTTAACCTCCACATTTTTCTCTTGGTCAAGATTTCAGCTTGTCCAGTTCTTTGGTGTTTATTTGTAAAGGGGACAGGGGAGAAAGTGGGTCAAATGGAGCTTACAGAGTATTAAAATTCCTAGCAGCATACCTGGGAATAAGCTGGGTAGCACTCAGTTATTCTGCATTTCTGCGTATGCTTTTTATTGAAGTCTGAACCATTAAATAAATAATGTGTCTTCAGAGTTAACTAATCCTTCTAATGTTAGGCAAAGAACCAAGAAATTTACTATTTGCCCCAAGATTAAATTAATATTTGCAAATTTCCATTCATGGAATATTCTAAGACACAAAATGGATTTGTATTTTAAAAATACTGTTTATTGCCTTTTGTAAGTACCACTAGGGATCTGGATCCTCAGACAGCAGAGGAACTTTTTCCCCCTTCATTTCTACTTTTTGCCTACTGAGATGAGCATGCTCTCCTAGAAGAAACCACATATATTTAGTACCAGTTTCATTGAATATTATATATAGCAAAAGATAGCATAAGAGACTTGGTATTAACATAATTAGCCAAAAAACAACTGAATGACAGAACATTTCAGGAAGGAAAATAAGAAGGAAGATTAAGTTTTAACACAGGTCTCAGGAAGCCCTTTATTCACTGCTACTTGAATAGATAGAATTTTACAGGGTTTAGGGACCTAATAACACATAACAGATCCATGCTTTGAGAAATCACCTAAGTTAGCATTTCCTGCATGTTTACAGAACTGAAACACTTTTGGTGTACAATCCTTTCAAACATTTTCAACTGATACATATTTATAACGTTTATGAGAAGTGCAATAATTCAATACACTCTAAGTGCAATGACCTGGTCAAAGTAATAGACTTCTCTTTTCCTCAAACATGTATCATTTCTATCTATTGGGACTTTTTTGCTTGCTTTGAAACATACCATAAATGGTTGTACAATAGAGTCACTCTACTTCATTGCAGAACACTAGAGTAAGTTCCTTCTATCTGACTCTAGAGTGGTACCTTGTGGTGATACATTATTATGAAAATATCATTTACATCCCAAGAGACTGGAACTTGGTCACAGCCAAGTTAATAATACACCATAAGGTCTTAGCCTGATATCCTGGTGTGTACTCAGATGAAGAGGGGCAGGGTGGAGAGGGAGATGTGAGTGAGCCACCCAAGAAACAAGATGCCAGAGGATCAGTAAAGCCACAGCTACATGGCAATACATAGATTAATAGAAATGGGTTAGTTAAAATATAAGAGCTAGTGAGCAATAAGCCTGAGTTATTGGCCAAGCATTTCATAATTAATATAAGCTTTTGTGTGTTTATTTGTAACTGGGCAATTGGGACAGAAAACTCTGCCTCCATTTGCAGTAGACTGGTGAGGTGGGAAGAGTAGGGGGATTGGGAAGAGGGACTGGGAGGAGAGAAGGGAGGAGAAACTTAGGCTGGGATGTAAAATAAATAAATAAATAATTTTTTTAAAAGTAACCTTATATATAACAAATGTCTGTCATAAATATTGGAAATAGCATATAGATATTGTTTGATAATCGTATGTTTGTGGTACCAAGTGCTTTGGCGTCAGTTGGAATCAATGACTTAATACCTTGTAAAAGTTTGTTAAAGATTTCTATAAAGTATTCATCATTGCTTTCCTGTATGATGTTTTCTGTGCTGTTCAATAAATCAGAGCAAAGCCCTGTGTTAGGGACAAAACACACACAGGCAATGGAGACCAACAAGATACACACAGACAGACTACGCACAAACCAGAAACCACAAACTACAAGGAGACAGACAGAAGAAACAGGGAGATAAGTGGAGAATTTAAACCTGGGCTCTCTCTTGGTCAAATTAATCTAACGGAAAGTGATAGGCTTTCTTTCTTTAATGCAACACGAAGCATTTTGGTGCCTTTGAGGCCGTCTCTAACACATTTAATCAGTAGTACCATGTATCTAACTTATCTCTATCTTTCCTCCTCCTTACCTTCCCTAGGGTCTTGAGACCACTATTCATTCTCTTCAACAATTTTGAAGCATCTGTAATTATTTAACCATTATCTGAAAAAGGATTTTATGATCAAATAAAATTGGGGTTGGGGATCTGGATCAAAACTAAATGTTGCTTTACTGTCAAAACTTTCTGGAGCCTCTAATATGACAATATGTATGACTCACCTTCACGAAGAGAAATGGCAACATATTCTTAGATCATGTTGCAGAATGAATGTTCCAAAATAAACATTCATGACATGAAAATACACCTAAGAACACACACACTCACACATTACATGAACATGTTAGAAGGCATTTGTGAACCATCTTCTTCATTGGCGTGAACATGTCTGACATTGTGTGCCCATGAGTCAAGGATGAATCCGACCTTTTTTTTTTTTTTTTAAAGAAAAAAGAGAAACCATTTTTGCAGAAACTTTTCAGACTGTGGGTTATAACTACTTCCTTCCTGTTCTGAAGTTAGCAAGCTTAGGAAGCTAGGAACCCATAAAGGAGGTGCCTCCTTGCTTACATTAATAAACATTGATGTAGCAGAGCAGAAGTGGGCTTTCTAAAGGGACAAAGGCTCTGACTTCCTGCAAAACTTAGAAACAATAAAAAAAAAACAGTAGATAAAATAGTTCAGACTTTTCTATCCTTCTTAGAGGCCATTGCTGGCTAGTCAAAGACAGTTCAGTACGTTTGTCCTTTTGAGCAATAATGATTACAGCTGCTGAGTAGGCACCCGACACTGTAAACTTAATCACTTTACTTGTCTTAACAAGTAAATAATATATTTTTTTCTTGTCTGTTTCCTTTATTTATCAAAAAATATTTCATTTATTTGCTTGTCTGTTTGTTTAAAAAGGAAATTAAAACGTGTTAGTTTAAATGGTTTATATTCTTGAGACACTCCACCATCAAAAGCCCAGGACTTGTTCACAGTCCTAAAACAGTGAAAGTCAGTTTCCACTTCAAAGAATGCAGATGCCCTAGTTCCTGAGGCAGCAACTCACCAGGCTGTAAGTTACAGCAGGGACAGGAAGGAACACGATACAAAAACATCATTTTAAAATTATGAGTATCAATATTTTTGAGTGATCACTGTGATATGAACATTTGTCGTAGAATATATACCTGCCACTTCTTCCTGGGTTGCATAATACATTTGTGCATCACTTAGCAATGGGTCCCAATTGCCAAATAACAGCCTACGTGGAGCAGAATATTTTCTCTTCTTTTTCCTTTTCACAGATCCAAGCCCATTTAGTTTTAAGCTTCACACAATAAACTTGTGAGTACATTGTCAAGAGCATGTAACATAAAACAGGAATGTTATGTATGGTGTTTCAACTGCGAATACCATATACTTCCCAGTAGCTTATAAATTGGTAGGAATTCAGTGTTTCTCATCAAGGCATGTTTCAGTAAGAAACATGAAAAAGTTAAATAAATACTAACCTCGATTTATCAAAGATTATTCCTACTTTCAGAATCTGATGAGGATGTAATGAGTTGAATTAAAAAGTGACTTAATCCTCAAATACAGAATCTGAAATCAGAAATGCTAAGTGGTAAATTTCATAGCCTGTTTAATGATTTTTTTCAAGTGTTGGTTGGAGCTGAACAACAAAAGACCCATTCAGTTAAGACTTACAGAGATGAATGAGAAAAGTCTATTCATCTCAGTGCCAGGGTGGACAGGGATATTTATAGAAACTCACTAGTGATGACTATAGCCCTACACTAGCCCGGGCTTCTGTATTGTTCGTGGACATGGGTTGACTCATAGAATGTCATGCTTTCCACTTCATCAAAGCTTCGCCCCTTCTCCTTACAGTACAATACTGGTATCCACCACTCCAGTCTGATGCCAACTGCAGCTCTATTCCCACAGTTCCTAAGTCGGAGTCCCAGTGGGAAGTAGATTGGCAATGGATGTCACACTTACAGCAGCAGCTCCTAGGCGGAGAATCGAAAGTCAAGCCTAAGCCCATAAAACCCAAGTGAACAAGAGGTCAGGTGCAATCCTGCGTGATAAAGAAGCAGAACCAAAGTTGAAGAATAAAGGGTGTGTTTGAATATGACCAGATATGCGATCCAACTCTGACAACAATCTAGCCTGTCTGAAGCTATAGTGACGGGGCGTGGGAATCGGCATTGCCCTCAAGACTCACCAAATGTGACTGATTTCAAATCAAAGCCTCTAATTAAGTGACAGCAGTGCAAACAGCAGGTTATCCACACGAGTTAGCAAGGTATGCCTATGTTCCTGTCCACATGCTATTCTTCTAACATGACAAAGGTGCAAATAAAACCTTCTAAATTTTTCTAAAGTTACAACGCTGGTGAGAAGATACCTGGAGATTGCAATAAGAAATTCAGTCTTTGTCTTTGAGCAGCAAACAGCCTGATATAGACGAACTGGAAATGATCAATGCTTTTCTACTTCCCTGCCAAAAGACTCATGATTATTCAATTGTCTACACACCAAAGCTGTTTCTACAGTCATAAAATAACCCAGAAGTGATTTTACAGGCAGAGAAATTGGAGGTTCTCATTCGATTCTTTATAAGTAATTCATAGCATTAAAAGACGCTTTCTAGTTTTCCTGGGACTATTACATGCAGCTGTTACATATGAAATACAAACCTGTTTCAAGCACATCTGCACTGGAACTGTATTGATACCATAAAAGTACAATAAAATAATGGGACAAAAGCTGAACATAGATCACACACACACAAAAAAAGAGTCATATAGAAAAAACAGAACTGCTTTTATGAGAGAAGATACAAAAACAATTTTCTAGTAATTTATTAGTACAGTATTGAGACTCCAACAGGTCGACAACTCCCTTGTGAAACTGACAACTTCTAGGCCCCCTTTCTATCCTACCTACTTCCCTTTGTGTTCATGTTTATTCTATCGACAGAATCTCACTCAAGCCAGGTAGTGGTGGCACAAGCCTTTAATCCCAGACCTCGGGAGGCAGAGGCAGGCGGATCTTTGTGAGTTAGAGGCCAGCCTGGTCTACAGAGTGAGTTCCAGGATAGCCAGGGCTACACAGAGAAACTGTCTCAAAAAAGAAGCAACAACAACAACAACAAAGAATCGCATTCAACTAGAACATGCATGCTACTTGTTTATTTAGTATAGATTATGTTAAAATCTCTGTTGAAAAAAATGCATAGTCAAGTCAACACATAACTTGAATACTATTTCTCTTTTTCTACTCCCTTCCTTCTGTTATCATTTTAAAACATTTTTTGTTTATTCATACATGTATGTTTGGGTCATACTTATCCTCAATTTCCCTCCCTCTGAACCTGTTGCTCTGCCTAACAAGTCTCTCTCCTACTTTTTCATCTTT